>JBBPOB010000007.1:0-70830 GCA_038091275.1 Tylopilus subfusipes
ACTGATTCTTTAGGGGGTTGTTCCCGCGCCAGGGGTGGTAGGCGAGCGCGGGGGGCGCGGGCGGGGGACGGGGAAGGGGGATAAGCGCGAGAATGGGGTCGGATGCATGGAGATTGTGGGACAGTGATGGGGGAAGGCTTAGGGGAGGTAGGTTGGGGGTCGAGTAAATCGGATGCTCTCCGTCTGGGCCTGCCGCGAATGATTGTGTCTTGCCAGGAAACGTCTTTGCGCCAATGAACTGGGTCAGAAGAGGGTAGATCGCGTGCCAGGGGAAGTGAGGAGAGACAGACGGGGTCCCGCTTAAACTGTGAGTCGATGCTTTCGCGCGATCTAAGGTTCTCCATAGCGGTTGAGCTTCGCTCTCTTCGAAGTGCAGCGGTTTCCGGATCAGGCCAGTCTGCTCGCTTGACAAATTCATATCTGGCCTCTTCAACGCCATTGTTCGGGTGGGAGGTTGTAAAGAGACGCTTGGCGAGCGGCGTCTCAGACTTTGCGGATCTTTCCTCAGACTCTTTGAAGAGTTGGAGGGACTCTGCGACCTTGCGGCCGATGCCGGTTGTTTGAGGGGGCGGGGAGAGACAGCGTCCGGACGAGGAGGAGGATGATCCAGCCGAGAAGCGGCGTGGTGTGTGGTGTTTCGTGCGCGTGGAGATGTGTCTGTGGGGTGTGTTGGGTACAGGGTGGAGAGGGGGTTGGTCGCTCGGGGAGGAGGGGGCGGTGGCATCTGGGGATGGGGGGAAACGGAGGGGGGGGAGGAGGAGTTTTTGAGGGGTGGTGTCTCGGACGGGGAGCATCGTCAGTAGTATTGGAGACTGTCGTCGCTGGACGGGTCACAATAAATAAATTTCAGTCAGAATATGATGACGATATGGAGAGACACGTGCTCCGAGATCTGATAGAGTCTCTGATGACTCAGCAGCAGCAGCACCATTCGACGTTCGTCTGTTCCTCGTCGCGGTCAGCAACGAACTTGACTCTCGTTCATCCGACTCGGACTCACCTTGTTATTAGCCGCCAGGAAGCATCCTCGTCCTTTCTGACGTACGGTCCTTTTCTACTTCGGCCACGATGCCGCGCGGTGCCACGGGGTCCCCGCGCACGTTTGTCCTCGCTACCACTCAGGGCAATACAACCCACCGCTCTTCCCTCTCTCTTATGTCTTTACACTTCCGTTGCCTTGCCTTCGCCTTCGCCATTCTCGACACCCAATCACCATCCGCAACATGCCTCCACTCCCTCTCGTAACCCTCTCACATCTGTTTCATCGTCATCCACACGATTTTAGCAACGTGCTTCTACTTCCCATCGCTCCTATGCGCACGCCACTCAATTCGCCATCTCCCGGAATGAATACTATCCCCTCTCCGCAGTGATCGACCTAAGCTCCGGTTCTTTCAAATTGATGGGCGCTTTATAACATTCCCATTCCTAGTACGCTCGACAGAACTCTAATTGCTTTCTCACGTCTCAGATCCCCGACACTTCTATTACATCAAACCCCGAATGTTTTGCATGCGCCTGTATGATTTATTAGAAAATGACTCGATGGCTGATTAATGTACAATTCAATTCAAACTCCGACACTGTATATAAAGGCTGTAGCTGAGTATGAATTTAGAACCACTGTTTCTATCCCACTCTCATCTCCACTTGCTATGGAAAACCATGCCATGTACTTGGATGCTACACTGCTTGCACAAACACCATCTAGTGTCTGTCATCCTACCTCTGATCTCACTACATCAGATAGCTATCCACATGGTTTTCTAGACAATAGGTGTACCACTTTAAATCACTGTGGCTTTGATCTTGCTTTCAAACATCTTGACAACAATGCATGGCCATTGAAGAACCACAAATTTGCCATGCATGTCAATACAAGACATATAATTCCATTATATGCAAGCATGTCCTCCCATGCTACATTAGCACCTAAACAAGTAGGTCATTCATTGACAAAATACAAATAATCTCACAAAACAAATAATATAGAATCTTACCAATCAACCTTGTTCACTTCAAGGATCCCAGTCTGGCACCAATGAAAAGCAATCAGAATCAGTGCATGAAGATCTCAATCCATTGGAAACACATGTATCCAGTCAAGATAGTAAGCATTCTTTTAAAATAAACTCAATTGGGTTGTTTATTCACATGATGATAGCCATTGAAATTCCACCCATGGTTCATATTCAATCAACAAACAATCTTGCTTCTGGTATACTAGTTTCAATATTTATTTTAATTTTTCTAAATTTTCTTGTAGGTCCAAGTAACTCAGCCACAGGTTTCCATACAAAGTCCTTAACATTCTCTAATATGGAAGCCAATACTTCTAATGAAGGTATATAATTTACTTTTATCACAATTTCAAATATTTTTTCATTGCATTTTTTCTAGTCAAGATGACCACTCATACTAGCCAAGGACAAAAACGCAAGTCTAGCAATATCTTGCTTTCCCCCAAAACCAAGAAACAATTCAAGTCAGGTATTCCATCGGAAACAATATCATCCACTTTGCATCCAAGTCATGCAATTGGTGCTCCTACTTCAAACAATCAGTCTACAATCAACCATGTGCACAAAAGAACAACAGCACAGATGCAATTCATGCACAAGGTCCAAAGGTGGACAAAGGCTCTACAGCAAATTCACAATGCCCATAAACAAGTGCTACATGTTGAGCTATTTGGTGATATACCTGTAGGTGTCAATATTTGTCAATGAAGCTATACAATTAACATTTCACTCTAGGATACATCAGCAGTTCCAGACTTGCTTGCCCTATTGAAGGAGATTGATCAGGAAAAAAACTGGATCTCACTTCAAGAGCAGCAAGATACACACATTATGGAAGAAATTGCCAAGGTTCAAAACACCTGTAACCACTCCAGGGAAAAGGAGAGCATCAGGATTGCTGGTCAAATCTTGCACAACTTTCATCAACGCTTTGGTGTGGTTGTATAGCATTCAAGATTAAGGGCAAATGACAAAGTTCATTGAATGACTTGTGTACATTACCTGTGTTTGTAGCTGCTTGTTGCCCTTGTAACACATTGCAACCTATCATACGCGAGTGACATCACTGGCACTACTTTGCTTCCACAGCTTTTTAGATCCGAACACAGGAATTCTTACCAAGCACCGATCACGGCCTTTCTACCCATGAGCATGCATCTGATCAAATGCACTGTCGGGTTAGTGATTAATGCCATAACGTCCGGCTGCCAGTGGCATGCTCATATTTCGCCAGCGACAATTCGGTTCCCTCCGGCATTCGAACGTCTGCCCGACCCGTCGGACTCGGCAGTTTGTCCGCACCGGTTGTGGCACGTCGAGCTTATTGTCCACAGTGTTGTCTCGGCACCCTTTCAGAATTGTCGCCCACATTTTGGAATCGATGATGGACTTAACCGAATCAGTCCCGCCGGTTATCACTCCAAGCCGTAGCATATAACACAGCACTGTCTCGAAACTGTTCGTCCATTTCGGATCCCCCCTTCTTCATGCGAGATGGCCCCCGTCATGAACGCCCGCCTCATATTCAACGAAATCCCCACAGGTAGGTCAACGCACTCGAGCTTACAACGTACCAAACACAGTTCCGCTCATTCTGAGGAAGGTTACCCCATCCCTGGCCAAACGACCGTTTATGACACGACTCAGAAGATCGAACTCGAGAACATGCCTCTAAACGGTGGTTTTCTTCTGAAAACGTTGGTCTTATCCATAGATCCCTACATGAGAGGCCGCATGAGAGGTGTATCTGCTGGGTCCTATGTTGTGGGTTGAACCTTTTTGTCGTCTCTGCGGTTGATTCGCTGACCTTGGCCACGCGTCTTGTGGGTTGGTGGATAGGCGCCCTTCACGTTGGGGCAGCCGTACGCGCCTTTTTTTTGGTTTCCCCAGTGCCACACTGATCGCGACGGACTTGCCAGGCTCGAGAATTACGGTGTAGGAGTCGTCCTTCGTTCCGAGAACTCCAACTTAGAGGCAGGCGATCACCTGTATGGGATGCTCCGTGCGTCGAAAGCAGATGCTTGTCTTCCACGTCAGTAGATCTGAGTGGCATAATTCGGCGCAGCGTTCCAGGAATATTCGATCCAGGCTGACCCGACGAAATTCAGCAAGATCGAGAATAAATATAATTTGCCTTGGAGCGTGTTCGTAGGCGCGGCCGGTATGCCTGGTAAGTTTACCCTGGTGTGGGAAGACACTAGTTGCACGGACTGTCGTTCTGACAGGTCAAACGGCCTACTGCGCCTGGAAGGAATACGCTGAAGCAAAGAAGGCAAGCACAGGTCGCTGTTTCTCATACTCACGGCCTAAAACACTCCAAGGGTGAAGTCGCCTTCGTCACCACTGGTGCAGGCGCGGTCGGATCGTGCGTCGCTTTGTTTCAAATCGATGTTTCATTCACAAGCGTGTCATCTCCTTTAGTCTGGTCATCCAGCTCGCCAAGCGTGACGGCCTCAAAGTTATCGCCTCGGCGGGCTCGGACGATAAAGTTGCGTTCATGAAGAAAATTGGGGTGGACGTTGCCTTCAACTACAAGACGACCAAGACATCCGAGGTGCTCGCCAAGGAAGGTCCGATCGACGTGTATGTCATATGATTGGCTCTCCGCGAACGAGGTTGTCTCAGCCGTCTTGCAGCTATTGGGACAATGTGGGCGGCGAAACGCTCGAGGCAGCACTGGGAGCTGCGGCGCGGTACGCCCGTTTCATCGTGAGTCCCATCGAACACTACTATCCTGTAGTCACCCCCTTCATGTTTTACAGGAATGCGGGATGATCTCGAGTTACAACTCAGCGCCCTATCCGGTCATGGTGAGTGGTACTTGGATTCTTGCTTCAGGGGCATAAATCTCGACGCGTGGTTCACAATAGAATTTGATGAACATAATGGAGAGGGAGATCAAAGTTTATGGGTTCATCGTAAGATCCATTCTCCCAAAGCACAGGGATGCTTTCTACGCAGAATTCCCTGCACTCCTCGCATCCAATCAACTCGTGTTTCAGGAGGATCTCACGAGGGGTCTTGGAGGTGTAGGGGAAGCAATCCTGGCGGTGCAGAAAGGTACGAACAACGGTAAGAGTGTGGTCGTGGTCGCGGATCATTAGTTGTATTCCTTTGTCATGTACTTTGACTGGCTATTGTGTCTTTTCATGCAAGAACAGAGAAATGATCGTAAAAGACGTAAATCTCACACTGAGATACATTATGAGTGGATTCTGGTACCACGAGAATAGCTATAAGTAAGGGTTATCGTGCAGGTAGATGCGTGAGCTCGAAAACTCGGTGGGGCGATAGTGTATCGTGATGTGCGTATCGGCGTGGACGCCGTGGTACAAATGACGCGTGAAATGTGATGAATTCGGTGTGTGGGATTGCGCTAGGGTTATCCAAGAATACAGGTTTGCGCCGAGGGGAGCGCCACCGACCAATGTAAAAGAGGTATGATGGGTGCGATGTCAGTGAGATGCGGATGCGATATAATGATACGAATTGCAATCAGAAGGAAAATCCAACTTGGGCTGACAAGAAAATACGGTGCAAAGCTCTGGGGGTTGACAGACAGGTGAGCGCGGACGATGCAGAAGAATGGTCAGCACACGTCGATTTCAATGTCTTCGTCAGCGTCTCGTGAAACTCGTGCTTCGCTTACCCCACGCTTCAAAAGCGTCTCCACCTCAACTTTGTTCCCCAGCTTTCTCCTCTTTGTGACCCGTCCCTCTTCGTCATCTTCATCGACGACAACGATGGTTGGAGATTCTGATCTGCTATCATCCGAAACCGGCATGGGTACAGGAAGACTACTGTCCACAGAGGATGCAACGCCCTCCTTCACCCCCGTAGCAGGGCATTCAATCGCTGGTGTGCAAATATCCGAGACATTCGAGGAAGTCGTTTCGGTGGGCGGTATTTGGGCAGGTGAACATGGAGCCATTGATCCTTGAGCTGGCGGAATAGGAACTTGAGAAGTGTGGGTGGACTGCGTGGTTCTCGAAGGTAATGGAGCAGTCGTGAATGGATTTGATCGCTCTGACGATCCGCCCTTGCTGATTTTCGCCCCTCCTTTCTCTGCAATGCCACTGGTAGTGGCTTTCTTCCTCTTCTTCTTTCCCATCCGTTCCTTCAGATACCGTACGATGTGGCCCTGCAACACTTCCAACGCTTTTTGTGCACCCATCTCCTCAAGCGCCTTCAGTTGCTCCGGTGCGAGAGATGAAAAGATAACAGGAGAAAGAACGAGGGTGTTGTTATGCAATACAATCGGTGGTGGGTCCGGGGTGCTGCTCGAGGGGTAGGATGATGGGACAGGGCCAATAATGATTGGTAAACAGACGGAAGGTGGAAGAGCAGCAAACGGGGAGGCTGAGACCGATGAGGACGATGTCACAGTGGGAGCGTCGGTTGACGACGAGGGGCCGCTTCCAGATGGAGGTGAAACCACCCCAGGCGTTGAATTATTCGTAGGTGTCCCAGCTGACGATATCAGTCCAGCACTCGACCCAGGCGATGTGACGGAATTGAACGTAAGCGATGCAACCGCCGAGGTTGAACCGATGCGAGGTGGATCAGCCGGTTCGGACTTTGTCGCTCGCGCGGCAACGCCAGGGTTTACAGCTCTTGGCACAGTCGTGAAAAGTTGTCCCGGCGACGCCTGCGTTCTACAATCAGATGTCGACCTGCCAGGGAAGGCCAACGGAGTAGATGTCAGCGGTGGTGGCAACGGCCCCACACCACTCTTTACACTTCGTTTGAGTGGCGGGTCCAGCGGGACTGCCTTGTCTTTCTTCCTGGAATTCTTACTACCACCGTCCTTACCACCGACCGAAAGCGCAGAAGATGATGCGGATTGTGACTGGGCCTGAGCAGCTGCACGAGCTTCTTGTTCTTCGAATGTATGCTCATATTGTGGGTCGACAGACCAAAAGAATCCTTTACCGTGCTCTCCAGTGCTGCGTTCCATCTTTTTGAACGCACGTCCAGATGATAGATTGTGGCGAACGGAGTTCTAGAATGACATGGAGAAATGCGTCAGTTAACCGAAAACAGTAGAATCCGGATCACTCGAGAGGAACACAAGAAAAAGGGCCTCGACAACGTGGAAGTTGTGTGCAAACTACACGGAGAAGAGTACTACGCACCTCCCAGCCGGCGCCTTCGTTGTAACGATACCAGTCGTAGTTATCCATCATCCAGCCACAAATATCTTGCAGAGTCGCTTTCCCTCCCATTGTCTTGATAGCTCGATAACAAAGTTGTGCGTACGTAAACGGCGGCTTTGGTGGCATTACATCGGGCTTCGGGGGAGGGTTGAAAGCTTTCTTACGTTTCTTGGACGTTGGTGCGGCGGCGGAGGTGGATAAAGAGCTGGATGTAGAAGCGGAAGGGGCCTTTGTGCGGGGAATTGCATTGGAATCTGGGAGCTGAGGGTCAGGAGAACAACGAGGTTTGGGTGGGGGTAAGGAGGGCGCTGTGCGTGGAGAAGGGGAGTGGGACGGTAAGGACGACGGGGGGGATATAGAGGTGATGTCAACGGATGGAGAGCGGGCACGGTGGACGGAAGAGACCGAAGATGGAGAGGGGGAGTCTTCGACTGTAGCTGGAGGAGGAAGTACGAAGTGGAACGTTCGTGAGGCTATCTGAATCTGAGACCTGCAACAATGTGAGGGGGCTCGGAGGGGGACTGAATGGAAGGGGACGCACCTCTCACCCAGCGGCACTCGACTGCCTGCGCCGGACCAAACACCGTCTACCCAAGCGCCATTGCGTCCGATGACGACCAGCACAAAGCGTCCCTCTTCCTCCTCGTACTCTATCCTGGCGTGCAGTCGTGACACGCTCTTAAGCGGACCGAGGTCGACGTCAACGGGACTTTGAGCAGGGGGGGGAGCGTCCGAGCCATTGGGAGAAGTAGAGGTGGGGGGGAGGCACCTCCTGCCGATGGTGACGGTGAGGGTCTGAAGGAAGAAGGTGATGTTAGGGAAGACGAGGGAGTAGTAGGCGCTGATCTTGGCGGGGGCGTCGGAGGGCGCATGTTCGGCGGGGACGGCGGGGGAAATGTCATTGGCGGGGGACGGCGAGGATACAGCGGCGGGGGACATCGAAGACAGCGGCGGGCAAGGTCAACTACGACGAGGCGGCGACGACGACGACAACAAGGACGACCCCGACTCAGAGGGGGCAACCGCGGAACTCTGACCCCTCCAAGGGGGGTTCCGGCATTCTCCGAACTGATAAACAAACGTGCATGACCGCGTGACCAGCTGTCATTGCGTGTGCGAGGCTAAAATTAAATAAATTCCCGATACGGTAGTAGAGGGTATCATACCGATGAATTGTTCTCTTTTTTGCAGGCGTTTGCAAGAATCTGTGCTTATATTTATATTTATTTACTTTGCCTTGTTTGTACTACAGTCAACTCCCTCCTAACAGATACCATGTATAACCCATACACCCCCATTACTTGGATTGTGCGCCATAAAACATCATCCCTGCGATTGGTTGGCGCGACGAGATGACGGCATGTTTTACAAGCCGTATCGGGATCTGCCACGGATGTGGCGCTTCGCAACTTGTAAATACTCCCAATCCTCAGCCCCAATATCAAGCACCAATCGTCGCTCTCCCAAGCGCACCAGATACCGAACTCGGCGGAATAATCCCCACCTCGGTCACAACAGCCGTAATGCATGATGGCGGTGTCAAGTCGTACAACGGGCTCAGAACTGAGGGATTCGGTCGCGGTTTCGAACTGAGCGAGTCACTATCTGACGTCGAACTCGGTGGGAACGGGTCCGACGCTGTACACAAGCATTCTTGTCTTAGCAAACACCCGAGCAGCGTCCCTAGCGGTAGCTCACCTAGCTCATTCTTGCTTACCCCATCCCAGCGAATTCCTTCCGCGAACTTGTACGTTTCACAGCACACCACAACGGGAATGTTCCTTGACTTGGCCATCATCGCCACCATCGCTGTTCCAGCGCGCGAAAAGACGGCGCCGTTCGCATGCAGAGAATGTGCACCGACAAACAACGTCGTCGTGTGCGGCAAGACCGATGGGAGGGATGGCAAGAGAAGATAGGTACACGGAATGGATGCGGTCGTAAGAGATCGCAGCAACGCCTTGCCTAAAATAACACGTGAATGATCGCCCCAGGCGGCGGATGAAGAGAGGGTGTACCTTCTAGCATAGGCCGTGAATCGACGACAATGACGGAAAATCGTTTTCCAGATTCCCAGGTATGCAGTAATGATTTCTCGACCACCGACGATCTGCAAGTAGAGGTGAATGTATGCACTGAGACTAGCTTGCAGAGGTACACCAACCGAGCGTATGTGAGTATGACATCGCCATCGTTGATTTTCTTTGCAGCTGTTTCCTGTATAACTTGATCGGCGAGAAGGATCCGATCCCGAATGTAGTTGTCGATCGTATCGCACAGCGCATCCTTGGCCTACATACTGTCAAAGCATATTCGGGTTTGAGAAGCGGAAACGAAACTGACGTCCTGTTCTGGAAGGTCTATATCTGAACCACTGATGTCAAGCTTGAGCTGTCTAATTGCATTGCCCATCGAGATTGACATTGGTCTTGCTGACACGAGATGTGTGATCTGGGGCGAGAGATGTGTCATGAGATGGCGAGAGAGCGTGTTGTTGCGAGGCGTCACGTAGTCTTGGATGACCTAGCAGTGGGATCAGTGACGGAAAGAGGGTGGGACGAGGCCCCCGCTGGCCAGGATGAGAAGAGGGGCGGAGGACGTACAGTCTTGAAAGTAGTCAGCATGGCGATACACCTCGCATTCGCGCCGGTGATCTTGAACTCTGCAAACTGCAAACCGAGTCTGACGATCACAGGGTGAATGTCACCCTTGGTGATGGCTGGTGGTTTGGGGGTGCCAAAGTGCGAGAAGATGCGCAAACCACGAGGAGTCTCGTCCAGCTGGGCGCTGAGATGTGGGCCCTCCTTTTGTTCGCCCTTTCCGGACTTCTTGGGAGTACCGGCAGAGGGGGGAGTGCTTCCCTTGCCGCTGATGCTAGCGCTCTGTTTGTGTGAGGGACCAGGTTTAGAGGAAGCTGGCTTCACTGCGGCTGCCTTTGCGGCCCGCTGTGCCTCTTGCTGCTCACGGCGTTCTGCTCTTGTCATTTGCTTTTGGGACTTGGGTGGGGGGTTGGGGTGAGAAGGAGGATGGGATGGGGAGGACATGTCTTGTTGGGTGGTGAGCTTGAGAGATGCGGTGGGGGGGACCGTTACCGTCTCTGTGGTGGTCGACATCGTGCTCGTCTGACCGAGTGTTCCCCTGATCTGAGCAGTACATATGTGCCGAGTGAGTCATATCATCATCCGTGAGAATACATGACGTAATATCTTCCATTTTTGGTAACACCGTCTACAACGTGCCCATCAAGGGGCGGGGCTTCGTCGACGTCGACGTCGGCATAGCGTTGACATCTTTTTTCCTCTTCGCCACGTGCGACGGCGACAAGGACTGCAACGCCACTTTTATTTCCTACAGCCATCACCAAGTCATGGTACGTCTCTCCTCACACCCGCCTTCCCTCGTTGACACTTGTCTTCCAGGGTGTACCCGCTCTATTTCGCTGGCTCAGCAAAAAGTACCCAAAGATCGGTCTGTTTACCCAGCCTTTTCACTAATGCATAACAGCTAAACCGTATCTCACCAGTGACGTCTGTCCGTGAAGACGACGAAGTCGAGGTTCCAGATGCCCTCGGCGAGCCCATCAAGCTTCCGGTCGACGTTATCGCTCCAAATCCAAACGGTGTCGAGTTTGATAACCTTTACCTTGATATGAACGGCATCGTACGTCTACAGTCCTTCCCTCATTTGTCATTTCGCTCATGGTATCACAGGTACACCCTTGCACACATCCAGAGGGCAAGGCATGACCTTCTACTCAGCCTCGGAATCACCGATTCGCTGACTTCCTTTATTAGCCTCCACCCGAGACAGAAGAGGAAATGATGGTCGAAGTGTTCAAGTACACTAACCGCCTCGTGAACATGATCAGACCGCGCAAACTTCTCTTCATGGCAATCGGTGTGTACATAACCATCCTCCTCCATATGTCTTACTCATATTCCTGTATGTTCTAGATGGCGTGGCTCCTCGCGCAAAGATGAACCAGCAGCGTTCGCGTCGTTTCAGGTCTGCTCAAGAAGCAAAGGACAAGGCCGAAGCACGCAGGCTGGCAGTTGCTGAATGGGAAGGTGTGTCCCGTTTCACGTTCTAACACACAAGTCTCACGCATCCCGTTTCTGTCAGCAATGGGTAAAGTCATTAGTGACGAAGAGAAAAACAAGGAAGCCTGGGATTCCAATGCCATCACACCTGGTACCCCGTTCATGGAACTCCTCGCATCCTCATTGAGATATTGGGTAGTCGAAAAAATGAACACCGACCCTGGGTGGAAGGACGTACGTTTATCATCCCCTCTAACTATTGATGCTTAATCTGCCTTCCTCACAGCTCCAAGTGATCATATCGGACGCAAGTGTACCCGGAGAAGGAGAGCATAAAATCATGGATTTTATCCGGCGACAGCGTGCAAACCAAGGACATGATCCTAACACAAAACACGTTATCTACGGCTTGGTATGTTTGTAGTCGTTTCTGTCGATGTCTTCTGACCAGCTTCGTCTCCTCTTAGGATGCTGATCTCATTATGCTGGCACTCGCAACCCATGAGCCGCACTTTCGCGTACTGCGGGAAGATGTCTTTGCTCAGGACAAATCGACTGCTTGTCGAGTCTGTGGTGAGGAGGGACATTATGCTGCACAATGTCCTGGACCCAAACCAACTTCCCTCGTCGAGAAACCCAAACATACCCCTCCTGAGAAAAAACCGTTTATATTCCTCGATGTTTCCGTTCTGCGAGAGTACCTTGAAACGGAGCTTCATGTCCCCCGAGCACCATTCTCTTTCAACTTCGAGCAAGCAATTGATGACTGGGTGCTGTTGATTTTCTTTGTGGGCAATGACTTCTTGCCCCATCTACCTAGTTTGGAGATCAGAGAAGGCGCGATTGATACATTACTCAATATCTGGAAAATGGAGCTCCCCAGGATGGGAGGATACTTGACAGATCACGGCAAGTTGGTGCTCGAGAGGGCAGAGATAATCCTCGAGGGATTAGCGAGGAGAGAGGACGACATTTTCAGGAAACGACAAGAAGGTGAGTGTAGTTGGTTTCTTCTTTGACTTGGCTGGAAGGAATTTATTGGATGCCCGAGGCTGACGTTCTACCCATTTAGCTGAGAATCGTCAGGACCGCGAATCTAAGCGGCGTCGTATTGATAACAACAAAAATACCAATGGTCCCTTTGACATCCGCAATGCGTCTGGTCCCTCCCCTGCTCTCGGCATCAATGGACCGTCACATTACAATTTTGCGGCCAAAGCAGACTCAATAGGCCTTGGTGCTCCGCCAACAACTCAGTCAGTGACCAATGTACCCGCTGCTACACAGGCATTGGCAGGTAGCAACCGGGATGTAGTCGCGAATCGCGCGGCAATCAGATTGGCGAACATGAGTGCAGCAGAAGTTCTGAAAGCTGAGTTGGCAGGGCTGGTGCCCGTGAAACCCAGTGCATCTTCCGTGTCAACAAAAGTGTCGGCCTCTGAAATCGATGTCTCAGATTCAGCCTCTGACTTCGACGTCCCCGGTCTTGGAAACGCTGAGCCTCCTGTTGCAGCCTCCCCAGTGCATTCACAGCCGCTGGATGCGTCTACGCAGTCCCCCACTTCTTCGGGCCGAAAACGAAGCGCAGCAGAAGTTGAAGCCGAAGATACGCAAATTGACGTCGAAGAGGACGTCGTTGTCGGCGAGAACGATAGCTCAGAGGAAGAGGAACCTTCTTACACTATGGTCGTCCGAGCCGACGGCTCGGTGGAGCAAGTGGATAACGTCAGGTACGAATATGCTTTCAATGATTTCGCTCCATCTCAAGGGAACACCAACGCTTGTGTGATTTTAGATTATATGAACCAGGTTACAAAGAACGTTATTATCAGCAAAAGTTTAGCGTCCCGAGCTCTGACGCCGATTTCAGGAAAACGTTTGTTGCCTTCTGTTGTCTGCTGATATCGTTCTAAATATCTTCCACCAGGATAACCCAATACTATGTGGAGGGTATTGCATGGGTGTTGCATTACTACTATCAAGGGGTAAGCTAAGTGATGATAGGCTGCAGGGACATTGATACATTTTCCCCGAAAGACACCATCCTGGCAATGGTATTATCCTTTCCATTTTGCCCCGTTTGCCTCGGACTTCGAGAATCTCAAAGACATGAAGATCAGCTTCACCCTTGGTCAACCATTTAAACCGTATGAACAACTCATGGGGGTGTTTCCCCCCGCCTCGAAAAAGCATATACCAGCAGTCTTCCACGACCTCATGACCGAACCCACTTCGCCTATTATCGACTTTTATCCAACCTCTTTCCATATTGACATGAATGGAAAGAAAATGCTATGGCAGGGCGTTGCATTACTTCCCTTCATCGATGAGAAAAGACTCTTGGATGCCATGTCGAAAAGATATCCATCACTCACAGAGGACGAAGTGAAAAGAAACAGCTGGGGAAGTAATGCGATGTATGCGTCGGATGAGCATAGGTTGTATCCATTCTTTGAGAGCCTCTATGGGAAACGGAAAGACAAACAGGTCAATAACGTCTCGTGCCTATACCACCAGCTTATGATTCTGATCTCGCCTGCAGCCGGTATCGATGCCTCTAAAAGATTCAAAGGGCATCAGTGGTGGCGCACTTCCGAATCCTGACTGCATCCCGGGGTCGACGTTCTACTCTCCGTTGACATCGATAGGTCTGCCCGACATCAAGAACGATAGATCATTATCCGTCCTCTACTACTTCCCGAGGCAGCTCACCCCCCATCGTTCGATGTTGTTACCCGGAGTGCGCAAACCCCCGCAACAACTCACTGCCGAAGATTTGGATCCCCGTTCTAGACGTGGCGCTCGTGGGGGCCGCGATGCCGGACGAGGAGGACCTCCTACTCGTGGCGCGTATGGAAATGGTCCTGGTCCCGCTCCCAGCAGTCATACTCACTCGAACGGGTACTCGATGTCATCGTCGTACGGACCACCCGCGAGACAGCCCTACCCGCCACCGTCGCAACATGGGTTTGGCGGGCATGGGTGGAACGGACGGCCGCCGCCGGTGCAGAGCTACGGTGGGCCTGGAGGTGGGCCGCAGGGACCTGTGCGGGGTGGGCCGTACCGTGGGCCTCCCAGAGGCGGATATGGGCAGCCTAGTCATCCTCAGTCGTACGGACGAGGTGGCTACGGTGGTGGCGGGGGTAGTAGCGGCTATGGTGGCCAGGGAGGTTATGGTGGCTATGGCTCCTCGAGCGGGTACGGTCGCGGTGGATACGGCGGCGGTGCCTCGCACCATGGAGCTCCAAGAGGTAGGGGGCGTGGTGGTTGGTAGTGCTGTAATTTATTTTTCGTATATTCGCACTTCTGCTGTGTACATGGACTATGAATATTTTGAGGGACGTCGTTATAGGTTACGGATATCTCGTCAGTTATCATTCGCTTCTAAGCATACATGATTTCTACAAGTGCGATTCCGGACGCGAGGCATGGACATGTTTTCTCGTTAAAACAAAACCTTGGCTGACTAGCTGCAAACTGGACTCGTCGAGAAAAAGTTATCATAGGATCTTGTTCCGGAACATTACTAGGCGTAGTAGCCGTGCTGACTGGGGGTGGGCAAATCTCTGGGATGCATGTACATCAGATAGACAGCATATGTCTTTTCGAGTTCCTTGGCCTTCTTCCGGAGTTTCTTCTCCTTCTTGCGTCTCCTCTTCTCCTCCTTCCTCTCCCTGTGCCATCTCCTAGACTCTGCCAAGTCGGCACCGCGACCATATCCCCCGTACCTATCGTCTTCAGACTCGCCCTCGGAGTCCGAAGAAGACGAATCATCAGAAGAGAGGCCAGGGTGTAAACCGGGCAAGTTGTAGTCGATGGCGCCAGCGCTGGCACCCGAGCGGCGCTCGCGACCCTTGTACAAAACGACTTCCACCCGACGCGTGAGGAAGAAACTCGAGTTCCAGAGATCGATCAGATCAGCAGCGAGTGTCGAACGCTTGGGCGGTGGCCCACGGGAGAACTCGGGAAGTGGCATCTTTCCAGCCCATGCAAGCGCGAGGTCCTGGGGGGGAGGAGCGTCAGTTGAACGACCCGGAGGCATGTAATGGACGAAAAGGAGACATACGTTCATGAATCTGATCCAATCCTGGTGATATACGTCGTGGGTCTCTAGAACCAAGGGCATTCTGGGGATCTGGTCATAGAACTGCTCCATCTCTTGGATTTTCATAGTGTTGAATGGCGTGTATGACTGAGCTGCATTGGCAGGGCGCGAGAAGGCCTCCGGCGCAGTGAGTTGTTGTTGGTCGACACCTGGGACGGAGGGCATACGAGGGGATGATGGGAATGCGGAGCCGGGGCCCCCTGGCATCGGTGATGGCGCACGAGAACGAGAAAAGGGTTGTCCTTCCAATACATGCCCAGGAGGATAGATGCCAGAACCCACTGGAGGGGGCACATATGGAGAAGGTGCCCGAGGGAAAGGAGAGGTGGAGCGCTGAGTCGGTGCTCTCGAGGGAGGAATTGGAGATGGTGCACGAGCAGCGTAAGGGGGCTGGCCCGGCCCAAACGGAGAGGCTGTTCTAGCGATGGGCTCCACGGGAGGTGGACGACCATATGGCGAGGCTGCTCTTGCAATGGTTTCATGTCGGCCATAGGGCGAAGCTGCCCTTGCGATCGGCTCTTGACGAGCAAAGGGCGATGCTGCACGGGCAATCGGATCTGGGCCACCTGGGTAAGACGAGACTTCTTGAGGGCGTGGGTTTGGAGAACTCGTGTAAACAGCTTGAGGGCGGAATGGGGAAGGAGCGCGATTGTACTGGGTGGATGGGTAACCACTTGGAGTGGAGTTCTGGTACGTCGGCACTGGCGACGAGTAGGCACTACCTGGTGGGCCGTAAGAAGAAGTACGATCCCCTGCACTTGTAGAATATTTTCTCTGACGACTGCTGTACTTGAGTTCCCTCTCGATCTCAAGCTCTGAGAACTTTCGGTCGAGGTCGCTCTGAGCACTGGGGCTGTGAGCATAAGCGCCGTAGGGCGCAGACCCAGGGGGACCGTATCCTGGAGGAGGAGCATCTCCGTAAAAACTGCGGCGGCGTTCTCTGGTTTGAATTTCCCTATCGCGTGCGGCGCGGAGCTCGACTTCTTGCATATCTTTATCGAACTGCTTCGAGAGTCGCCTTATGGATTCTTTTTCTTCCTTCTTCCTGCGTTTCTCTTCCGCTTTCTGCCTGCTTGGGATGAGATGATACCCAAGTCGACTCTTAGGAAACGCATACCATTTACCGAGAGCGTTCTCATCTTCTCGGGAGAGATAGCCACGATTCCACGAGGCAGCGAATTCCTGCACACAACATCAGGTTGAAGCGAGGTTGGTCTGGAAGTGCGATTCACCGCATTCGCTGGCATAGCACCAGCAGGGAGGATCTGCGTGGCTTCTGCCGGAACCCACTGGATGCCTTGGATCACTCCTTGTGGGGTTTGGTAGCTAGTCACGGTCAAAAGGTGATCCAGAGCATCAACCGCGATATCTTACCGAGCAGGAACAGCTCTATCCGTTACACGTTGTTCGTGAGTTGACTCGAAGGACCGATGGCGGTGGATACTTACTTGAACGGATGGTACATGATCTGGCCATCAGGGCCAGTTGAGGTGGTGTAAGTGACAGCACCTGGCTGGATCTGACCACCAGCTGGTGGGGAGAAAGGCTGGGGCATATCGAGGTCTCCCACTACGCGCGCCATGGTGGACTGGAGGGACGGGAGGAAAGAAGGTTGCGATAATGAGAAAGAGGGCCCTTTTGTTCTCATGCCTCATGCCATCACCCATATCAGGCCCATCGCTGATTTCGCACAGCTGGGCGTTGGGCATGGCAACATCGTCTATCTACCAAACTACCACCGCACCTCCATCGTGAGATCGCTGAAACGTTTCATACCTCGTCTCGGAGAGATGATCAACTTGGGGGTAATTGAACGAACTTGAGGATGATGCCGTAGTTATCATGCAACTGTCCAGCTAGACCAAGATAGTTGCAACCTGATAGAAGGTCCAGAACCTCGCGTATCGGAAGGACTGATCATCCCGCAGGGCAATGAGGGCAAACCCTTGAGTAAGTTGGGTTCAGGGATGCGGCAGCGTCCTTGTCTGTCGTGGGA
Organism: Tylopilus subfusipes; assembly: GCA_038091275.1. Lineage (NCBI taxonomy): Eukaryota > Fungi > Basidiomycota > Agaricomycetes > Boletales > Boletaceae > Tylopilus > Tylopilus subfusipes. The sequence goes on from JBBPOB010000007.1 coordinate 17,319, forward strand.
TGAAACTTGCCTGCAAGAGATGCATGTAGTATCACCGAGAGACCGCCAATTCCTTCCACAGAATCCACTTTTGAGTGGGCCATCGCCTCGCGTGGTTTGATACTTTTAGCTGCCACTGTACGACTTACAGGTCACATTCAAACTGATCCGATGGACCATTTGTGATGATGCCGCATTGCATGATACTCACCACATTTATGGGGCACGAAATCCACTGAAAAAAATATCCGACAGACACCCGGCCGATGTCCGTGTTTGAGGGGTGTAAAGTATGGAATTCGGGGGTAAAGATCGCATAGATTACCCTGTCCGTATGTAAGATGTCCAAGGTCGAACAGAAGCGATTCCCACTCGACTCATGAAAAGCGCCACCATAGGAGAATGATGAACAATATAGCCACAGCACCAAATGGAGCATACTGTCGTATCATTGCTTGAACGTTGACGTTCCTTGCTGCCTTGCGATACCTTTCCGACTCCGATCGGAGCGATGTAGAAAGGTGCGACATTTCTGGACAAGGGTTGAGGGTGTCAAAGTCACTGACGCAGGGTAGACAAGGGCAAGTCGTACTGTCCAGCGAATCTCCTCGCCAAAGGAGTTCCTCCATATTCTTCGTCATTATTCGGGTGACATCGTGTAGCTCATCGTTTAACCTGCCCAAGCTAGAGCTTCCCGCAGCGTTGGCAGCCCTGGTATCTCGATATAACCGTGCAGTCTTTGACATGAATGTATCTTTTATCAGAACTTGTGAACGAATGTCTTTGAGCGGTTAAGCTGGTAGGACGAACCAAACCCGACAAAGGCGTATGGCTTCCGTACCGACTCCACTTTTGAGCCGTACGACACGGAGAACTCTTTGGATAGTTCCTCGAGGTACGAGAAGGCGAGTTTCCGAGGATAGGACTTGTCCGCGATGGTGAGGAATACCACATTGTCGGCGAGAAGGTAGCTGGAAGTTGCGTCGAGGTTCGCCGACGTTCGAGAAGAGACGAAAACTCACTGGAGCGTGTACTGACCGCTTTCTATGGAGCACCGGGGTTCGGAGTTGGGTGTGATGCGCCTGAATATTAACTTTGCCTGCTGTTTGTGTTCCTGCAACGCCTGCTCTGTCTGGGAATGAGTCAGCCGCCAAGGCCGTGTAAGATGAGGAAAGGATGGACCTGTTCGTCGTCTACGCTAGCTGCGAGCGGTAGCGCGTCGGCAGCGCGGACTATGATTGTGGAGCGAACCATGCCTCGATTGCGAGAACAACACCGTGTCTGGGTCTGACACGTTACACATCCGGTCACGTGGTCAGCCACGCTAGCGGTCGCCCTTCGAAATTTCCCGACTGACTCTCTCGCATCACGAAAGGCAGTAGAACTGGAACGGATCGTCGAGGCTTGTGATTGTGTAGCAGGACCGGTGGTCGCCGTGTGTCAAACCTGCGCAGCTCCCACTTGATTCAGAACGTTTGAACTATAAGACGAGCCTCTGACTACTCATCAACTCGCCCGTCCTTCCTCTCCACCATGTCCACCTTGCTCGACGTTCGAAAACAGGTGCGCAACGTCGGGTACCTTGCGACTCGACTTTTAATAACGCCATCTGGTTCTTTTAGCTCACATTCTATGGTTCCTACCATTCCAATCCCGTGAACGTGGCCATCCACATCTTCGGCGTCCCCGCTCTTCTCTGGTAACGTCCCTTCTTGAATCTCCCTTCATTCTGGCCCATCATTCACACGCGGTCACACAGGAGCGCATTAGTACTCACAACCCTCATCCCATCCCCGCCCTTTCTCCCCTCCGCCCATTATGTGTTCAACGATTTCCTTATCTTTGACTTGAACACCTCTGCACTCGTCACCGCGTTCTATCTATCGTACTACCTCATCCTCGATCCCGTCGCAGCCGTAAGCCCACAATCGATTTCCCAGCTCCGAGAACAAGCCCCTCATCAGTGACCTGTGATCAGATCCTCTATGCGCCACAACTGATATTGTCGCTCTTGTCAGCAACGGCGTACGCATACCGTCCCGATGGTATCAGGGATGCCGTCATTGTCCAGGTCGTTTCTTGGGTCGCGCAGTTCATCGGTCATGGCCTTGCAGAGGGTCGTGCACCAGCTTTGCTCGATAACATCATCGGAGGTAGGTTCCACGCTTCGTGCCAGTGACTCGGTATTAACGACGTCTGTGAAGCCTTTGTCCTTGCCCCCTTCTTCGTTCACTTGGAATTGCTCTTCAAGCTTGGTTATCGTCCGGAGCTACACAAACAACTCAAGAACGACGTTGGAAAGGAGATTGCGAGATTACGCAGAGAGCAAGCCGAGAAGCGCAGGGCTGCAGAGAATAAGGCAATCTAGTAAGCCGTCCACCGTCGAAATTGACAACATACACTAGCAACTTGATGTGGATTTGTGCGGAACGGACTCAGACCTGGTGACTCTTGTTACCACTGCTATCTTTGAGTATGTATGTATTACTTTCCATCATTATGAACGAATTGTGAATCCTACATCGAATTCACCATCCCCACATTTATGGATTCCATTCCTCTTCCTTAGGTTGACTGTCGTTGTACTGCTCTATCATGACGTTTGTTATTCTCGAGAGGGAAAGCTCAACACATGCTTTCAAAGTTCAAAACACATACACGGGACAATTCCTCTGGAATTGGAGTAGACGTATAAAAGTGAAATCACTTCTCTCGGCAAGACTAGCCGAAATCGCATCGCACAAGACGAAAATCTGCAGCGACCAAAATTTGGAAAAGTGCAACATGTGGTATGTAGTTCTGTAGCAGAGAACTGTAGAAGACGCTATCATGTCAAGACGTAAGTTCTGAACGACTGCTCGTTACGACAAGTGCGTGCGATACATAATCACCTGTCATGTCTAACGATGTACACTTGGACCATTATTTACACTAGGCTTGTCGGGGGAGCGAGAGCCGGTTCCCCGAGCGGAGTAACATAGCATGATGTCAGACCACCGTCCACCTTGAAATCTGTGCCCTGTTGAATGCCTGTGAGCAAGCCTAGGTCGGTTGACGGGAAATGTGATGACGGACTGTTATATAGCTACTGTCGTCACTCGCCACTATGATACAGAAGGCTTAGAAGTGATTCGTATCCACACTCGAAAGCACATACAAAAAAGGGCAGCGTTCGCTTGTTCGACCGCTTCACCAAATCGACCCATGGGGAGATGAACGAGACGGCGGTTCTTCTTCTCGTCGGTATTCAAGAAATCCATAAGAAGAGCTGAGGTGACAGTTCCCAGTCAGGTCGCGTATTCTTGGTGGGATTGAATACTCACGTGTCTTAAGAGGACCCCTAAGGGTAATTTAGTTAGCATATGAACAGCAATGAAGGAACCGTGCTCACGGGCAAAGAGAATTCAGACGAATGCCTTCTCTGGCATGTACCATAGCAAGCTCGCGAGTCATTGCGAGCACCGCGCCCTCGGATCAAAAGTCAGCATCAGTGGGACGACAATTTGAAGACAGGTGTACCTTTGACGCGGTGTCTGTGGGGGATCGTCGATCAGTGACCAAATGAGAGGAGGTGTCCTGGAATACTCACAAGCGAGCTGGGGGGTGGCAGCTCCCATGATGGCTACGAAGCTCGCTGTGTTGATGATACTTCCTCCGGCACGGAGGCCCTTGGACTCGTCCACAGGATTTTGACGCATCGCGAGAATCGCATACTTGCATCCCCACCAGACACCCTTGACGTTGATCGACATGGTGAGGTCCCAGATCCGCTCTTCCGTGTTGAGAGCATTGTCATCGTCTGGATGCATTATCCCTGTATCTGAATAAGGAGTGCTACCTGGATACTGCACGTGTAGCCGACTTGCCAGCATTGTTGAACTGGAAAGATAGGTGAATGGAGGTTCCTAGCGAGAGCTGGAGATGGTCGCGTACCAAAATATCAAGCCTGCCGAATTCTTTGACAGCAAGATCGACAGCAGATTTAATATCCTGTTCTTTCGCCACGTCGACTTTGACGGCCAATGCTTTCGTGTTCGGGAACCTCTGGTTAATCAAGGATGCACCTTTTTCAGCTGCTGGTAAGTTTACGTCTGCCAGCAAGACGTTTGCACCCTCTTTCGCGAAGAGGAGCGATGACTCGAGTCCGATGCCGCTGTTAGTGACTGTCTACCCGCATCGATAGGATGTTCTGAACGTTCGACTCACGAGCCAGCACCGGTGATGAGCGCAGACTGTGAATGCAAGAGCGGATATCAGTGCCGTGTAGAGCAGATAAGCTATCGTCAAGACCGACTTTGTGCTGAAGGCGGCCAGTCATGTCAGGAGGGTGAAGTACGATAACATCTTACGATGGCAGCACGCGGTATTTATTTGGCTCGGAGGGTGTTGAGGTGGCACTGATCCAACCACTCGCTGCCCGTCACCATTGCTAGAGCCGTCCGAAGCCAGCCTGGTTTCAATCCGAGCCAACCAAGTCTCAGAACATGCACCACCCTCGCCGATCCAGATAAATACCTTCGTGTGCGCGAACCGCACGCACTGGCAGGTTCTTCCAACCCCTTCCCTCTTCTCCCCCACTTGAACCCACCCTCCCTTGAAACATCATGACACTCACTGACCGCTTGCGGCCGCGAGTATACACCGCTCGTTATCCACGATGGATGGTAGGCAAACCACTCCTGTACATGTCCTCTGCGCTCGCGTCGCTGGGCGACGCCATGTTTGGCTATGGACAAGGGATCATCGCTGCGGTCCAGGTCCAGCCATCCTTTATCCATCGCATGTTCGGAAGGACGGTCACGATGGCCCAGATCCAGGCCGGCGACACAGGTGTTGATCCCTGGGTCCAAGGTTCGTTCTCCTTTGTCGTTTCGTCCAGTGTTGACAAGTGCTGTATCGTGCAGCCATCACTGTCTCCTGTTTGAACATCACCGCGTTCTTTGCGTCCTTTTTGGCAGCTTACATCTGTGACGTCATGGGGCGGCGCATGTCAGTCCGTCTCGGTGCAATCATGTATCTTATCGCCGCCTTCATTCAAATCTTTGCGCCCAACCTCGGCGTTTTGATTGCTGGTCGATCAATACAAGGAATCGGCGTCGGCATCCTTTCCATGACCGTTCCAGTCTTGCAGTGTGAAATCGCACCTGGCCATGCTCGCGGGCTCTTCGTCTGTATCGAGTACATCTGTTTGAACCTCGGGTACGCGGTGTCGGCTTGGGTCGGTTATGGTTTCTTTTTCGCCATGCCTTCCGAGATCTCTTGGCGAGGTCCCTATGTCGTGCAAGCTGCGCTTGCCGCTATCCTCGTAGTCTGGACATTCATCCTTCCCGAGACGCCAAGATGGCTCGTGGCGAACGGCTTTGAGCAAGAAGGGCTGCGCGTCCTGGCAGATCTTCATGCGGCCGGCGATGCAAGACGCCCAAACATCGTTGCAACATACGTCGAAATCCTCGCAGCCGTCGACTATGAACGCAAGATGGGTCAGGCTACCTGGCGTCAAGTCTTTCGCCAATACACTCGCCGCTCCATCGTCGGTATCACTTGTCAGATGTTCGCCCAGCTCAACGGCATCAACGCTATCCTGTATTTCTTACCATCCAACTTGACCCGTGCAGGGTTTAGCATCTCCCGCTCCCTCCTCTACGCAGGTGCTTGCGCCCTCGTCTATTGTTCGGGTACCATCCCCGCGATGTTCCTCATCGACAAGTGGGGTCGACGAACCATTCTTCTCATCGGGAGCATCGTGCTAGCAGTATCCCTCTCCATCGTTGGCGGTCTCCAATACCACTCCAACACCCTGCCTGAAGGACCTACGCGCATCCCCGTCGCAGACGGTCTCTTTTTCGGCGTTTGCTTCTATCTCTTTTTCTTTGGCGCTACCTGGGGACCCGGTCCATGGCTCCTCGGTGCTGAAATTTTCCCTCTCCGCGCACGCGCCAAAGGCATGTCGTTGAGCACAGGCACCAACTGGCTCTTCAACTTTATCATCGCGTTCATCACACCCCCGCTATTCCAGGCCATGAACGCGGGGTACTACTTCCTTTTGGTTGGCTTCTGCATCCTCTCGTTTTTAGTAGTCTGGTTCGTCTACCCTGAGACCGCACACAAGACACTCGAGGAGCTTGGAGAAGTTTTCGGAGACAAGGTCACCGAGGATGATAAGTTCGCACAAGTGATGGCCGAGCAGTCCGCGGATGCAACCAAAGTGGCAGCAGCGTCTGCTCTTACCGCTCGGATCGACAACTCAGAGTTGACGTTGCGGATGTCGGACGACGTCACGGACGGTGCCGGGTCAGATAAAAACCTTCCGGCTATACGAGAAGCAGAAGTAGTCCCTCGTTCACGGACCATTTTGCCATGATAAGTAAGCCATGGCTGAGACGACCATTACAGTTCATGTGGCGTTTACCAGTAATGACCACAGTAGCATAGGTAATCCGTACACCTGTCCGATGTCTTAAACTCGTAGGGATTCTGGAAAGTCCGCAGGATAGCTTTCATCCCCAGAAAACATGCGAATGAAATCCCGAACAGCCGAAGGCAAGGATTCCGAAGGTATGTGGAGTTGCTCCATGGTGGGTGGATAAGAAGCACACGATCCTGGGGCATTCAATCCGGCACCTTCCTGCGTGATAATCGGACGCGCGGTTGCAATGCGTGATGTGACAGGAGAAACGAGCGGTGAGACGAGCGGGGGAGGCGGAGTAGCTTTCCTCGGTGCTTCGGAACGACGGTCACGAGGCCGTTTCGTGCCGATTTCAGTGACGCAATGAGAAATCTCTGTGTCGGACACTGCTTCTGTTGCTGAATCATCCTCCACTTCGGCAAGGTTCCCTTCAGCGAATTCAGAACGAGCTGAGGGGCATGTGTCTCGAGTAACCGGCGAGTGACGAGGGACCTGATTTATGTCTCGTGAAGGCGGGTCAAGCGTGGTATACAATTTGGCTCTCATCTTCATGTGAAGAATATCCGACTCGGATTCAGATTCCGTGAGAGAATCCTCTATATGTGCAGGGGGGATGTTTTCAATCGAATTGTGCCGGGGAGATCTGCGGGGCGTCTTTTCCTTGCGACTTGGAGTGTAATATGGAGTCGATTTCCTGCGTCGAGAGGCACTCGAGGACTGGGATGAGAGCGCATCCGATGCTTTCTTCGTTGCAAAGAGTGGAGATGGACCGGCGGGAGAGTTAAGGGGTGATCCAACGGGGGTGGAACCAAGTGCATAGTCGGTACGCTCACATGTGGTACGAGGAATCTGAGCATTTCCACGCATGTGCCTTGAACATTGTAAGCAGAGTGTGGATAACACATTGCTATAATATCTCACTTTCCAGGAGAGCATCCTACTGATGAACTAGTCATAGCAGTAGGTTTGTGAGGCATTGATAACGTTAATTCTCGTTCTTCCTGACTTTGCGAAGAAATGACATGTTCAATACGTTGGGAACATCGCTTGCGCCTAGGTGTCGCATCAAGATGGAGGAGATATTGACTCTGAGAAGAAGGGACAGGAATCGTGGGTATTGGATGGCCATTGAAGGGTTGACCATCCAATGTCTTTGACTGAAAAGAGTATTGCTTAACCGGCGCAAATGTACCGTCCTCTTGCTCCAAGGCTTTGTCTTTCTCGCGAGCATAAAAGGGATCTGGGCAATCCGAGCCGACGGGTAAACATGGGAGGTCCGCAGTTGAATGAGTAGGGTGCTGTACATGCGAAGGTACCGCACGGGATACCGCCGGTTCTGCTAATCTCGGGGAGGCTTGGCTTGGCTCAGCAGGTAAGCGGCAGTTGGAACGTCCCAAAGGGGAGTGATCATTGATGCTATCCACTGGCTGATTTTTTCCTCGTGACAATGTCCGTGGAGTAGCAATACCAGTCTCTGTATAATTGGGACGTCGGGGACCAGGGCGATCATTGGACGGCGTTGAAAGAGGGACACCAGACACCTCTGCGTCCTCGCGTAACGGTTGAGGCATTTTCGAAGGGGTAGGTTCAGATTCCAGCTGTTCCAGATCCTCGCTCGCATTCTGTCCAACAGACGACAATAAGGCACCAGTTGGCGTCCGCTGCGTTTTGGTTTGTGGCTCGAGACGTCCATGGCGGCTGCGCTTTCGAGTGGAAGTAGCTGGAGTGGGCAACTGCAGGGTTTTCGGCCACGATTTGGACTGACCAGCAGAGCTGCCTAACGGGCTTGCAGTAGAGCACTGCACATTGCTCTTCCTCCGCTTTGAAGAGCGAGCCACTGACTGCGAGTCTTCTGAGGATTTATCCTTCCTGCACGGGACAGCGCGAGATTTGGCCTCCTTTCCACACCTGGTGAAATAGGCTGTGAGCGGGAGTTCTTCCTGGGAGAGGTCCATGGAAGAAAAGCCAGGAGCAAGGACTTACTTCGTCACGGAGCGTTGTCGGAGTTGACACGCTTTCAAGGTCCGCTACTGAAAAACGTCGCGTCACGCGTTCCACCCCCAAAGTCTGAACCATGACGGTCGACCTGGCACCACAGCTAAAGAAACGAAGAATGTCAGACTCAACGCAACATGCACCTTCATCTCAACTGCTAGTCAAAAGACTGTCGGAAAAAGGCAGGCTACCTACCCGTGGATCAGCGCTCGCCGCGGGATACGACCTCTACAGGTATCCCGTTTCCACACTTTCTTGAACGTTATGTTAAACCGCACAAAGTGCCGAGAACAAAACAGTACCCGCGCGTGGAAAGGCATTGATCGATACCCAGCTTTCCATCGCGGTTCCGATTGGTACGTATGGGCGTGTCGCACCACGCAGCGGGCTTGGTAAGTGTTCGGACGTTTGTCTGCACTTGTCTGACACAGTCTTGTAGCCTCCAAATTCATGATCGATACTGGAGCTGGTGTCATTGACGCAGACTATCGTGGCACGGTCTTTGTGCTGCTCTTTAACCTCTCTGACCAGGACTTTGAAGGTAAGTTCGGCTTCAGCACTCGAATGATAAGCCGCTAACGAAGCAAAAATCTCAGTACAAGAGGGCGATCGCATTGCTCAGCTGATCCTCGAGAAAATATGTACTCCTGACGTTCTGGAAGTCGAGGTCCGTCTTTCTCTCGGCGTATCGTCACACATGGTGCTAATTGTGCGGAAAGAATCTCGACGAGACTCTTCGAGGGGTCGATGGTTTCGGGTCAACAGGTGGACACAGCCAACTGACGAAGTCGTGATCGAGAACCTGCACATGTATGATATCTTGTTCATCTAGTAATGCCGAGAGACCGATGCTTCAAACCGTAATGTCTCTTGTGATTCGCAAGTGGCATTTCCCCCAAGTTAGACGAGGGTGATTGCTGCAAGAGCATGAAACACCGCGACCGTTATCTCTCCCGATCGGTTTCTACAACATACATGCCCTCCAGTGTCCAGTTTGCGCAGTCAAGGAGTTTCGTTCCCTGCGTCTCCCCGCTGAGCGGCCCCTTTGTCAGAGGGAGGCCAGTGTCCTCCGCCCAGACGCGTCCATCTGGGATGGAACTATCCGTCGTCGAATGGCCCATGTTGACAAGTTTGACAGCTTCAACAAGTTTGACGAGTTCATCAAGCTCTCTCTTTCTAGCATCATATTCGGGTGTGCCTCGAGTGGGTGGAATGAGAGCGGATAGCTCGTGGAGACGCTGAAAAGTGTCTGGGGAGAGGGATGGTGAAGGGTACGAAGACAAGAGTTCTCTAATAGACCACGTCGGTTTTAGTGGTATCCCGCAGGCATCTGTTCCCACTTGTCTGATTTGGAGGAGAGCTCCAAGCGTGCGCCTTGCGAGGGACATGGACAGGAGTAGTAGCCGTGGGAAATTTGACAGGGAGGTATCTCGGTCTGCCTCGACGATGAATCAAGCGGCGACTCGCGCTTTCCTCAAACTACTCCCTTCGCCCCTCCCGCCATCGCTGCGGACCACGCCTGCGAACCTTTATCAGGTTCTCTCTCGGCGCCCCAACGATGGCGTCGGTCAAAAGGTTCACCAAATCAGATGGACCGAGAAGGGGATCGAGAACTGCTACTGGCAGGTGACCAAGACGCGTCTCAAACACGAGGGCACGCATGGGAAGGCATGGGGAAAATTAGTCTGGAGGGGTGAGTCTTTGTATATGCAAAGCCCGTCAGGCGGGCTGAAAGAGGTACTTTCGCAGGGAAAGTCGTGAGCAAGCAAGAAGAGAGAATACCCGGGTCACTCAAATACAAGTGGTCTATGGGGCCGTCATAACACATGGTGCGTTGGTCTTGCTGACACTGGCGGCGACTCCCTGACATTTCTCTCAGCCTCGCAGTGGGCACTTGACCCCAGGCGTTGGTCGATGTCGGAGATGTATCGTACAGCCCCGGAGTAGTTTTGCTATAGACTAGCTAGTTGAGAAGCGATCGTCGGGTGTGACACGTTTGTCACGCACGGGCGTAGTGCACTCTCTCTCGCTCGGCGTTGCAGGCCATTCGCCGTGTCTCCCACACACCCAGTCCTCCAACATGGACTCGCGCCAGCTCATCGACGCGCAGTTCAACCGCGCCGTAGAGATCGTGCAGAGTCTTCCAAAGATAGGACCCATACAGACAAACTACGAGGAGAAGCTGACAATGTACAGGTTCGTATCTTGTTCAACCAAACGTTGTGCCACTGATACCTTCGCTTCTCGCTATGCAGCCTCTACAAACAAGGTTCCTTCCCCCTCCCAACTCATCAGTTTTGGCTCATATGTGTCCCCAGCCACCGTTGGAAATGTCACGTCTCCCCGACCAGGGATGTTTGACATGCTTGGACGAGCAAAGTGGTATGCCTGCCCGCACCTTACTCGCCTCCGCCGAATCACGTGTTCATCGTCTTTCATATCTCAAGGGATGCCTGGGCGAAACACCGAGACTTGGACCAATACGAAGCGAAATGGCTCTACGTTGATGCTCTGTTAAAGGTATTCGGCACATGTCACTTCCAATCTCGTCGTGCTTTGACATGGCTTAACACAAGGCTTTGAGTAAATACTCGGACAAGACTGTCGCCAGAGACCTTATTGACGAGTTGCGTTCCTACGGAGGGCACTCCGAGAACCTCGTCTCGAGCTGTATGCAGTTGAAATTTTCTCTCCAACTTATCTTCTCATCTCATCTCCTACAGACACGTTGACCAGAACAGGATCGAGAGGTTCCTCATCTTCTACTTCAACGGGTTCTGAACAAACCTCTCCCATACCTCCATCTCACGGACTCTATGATTCCCAACATCCGTCGTCCCACCAGCAATCAAATCCCGCTGATGGCGAAAACTCTGACGACGAGGAAGCAGGCGACGAAACTCGCGACCTCCCAGCTGTGCGTGATATATCTCAACAACAGCGACCTCTCTCTTCTATCTCATTTTCCTCGCGGTACAAGACGCCTCTAACGGGTTCATTCGCACTTTCCTCTCCTCCACCACGCCGGATGAGCGTACCTCCAATGCAGCCCCTTCCTAGTTTCGAGGCGCCGTCTGCATTCACAGATCCACAGACAGCCACGTCTTTGATAACTTCTTCTCCATACACTTCTTCCACTTCCTATGCAGCTCCCTCGTCTTCCGGTGATCTGGCGCCGCATATACACTCTGCAGAGCCTCCTTATAGAAGCCACACCACAACTTCTCGGCACAGCACAATGCCTGGGGCTTATCTGAGACCTCCCTCGCGGGCGCTATCAGTTTCACTAGAACATGCAATGGAAAATATGCAAGCGCACCTTGCGGCCCTCACGGAACGCATTGATACCCTGGAATCGTCCCTCGCAACTCATTCCAACCCACAGGCTCAAATCTCCACCTCTCCTCCCTCACGCACTTCTTCCGGTCGTGGCAGTCCTGCAGATTCTAAAGCTCTTTCTCAGGCTTCTGAGTGGGATGTCGATGACATGGGTCTATGGACACTCGTCCTCAAACCTCTGCTTAAGAATCTCTCGTTCATTCAACGTTTCGTTCTGTTTTTCCTCAGAAGTGGCCAGGATAGATCTCCGATGCTGATTGTAGTCAGGAGGCTCTGCTTGGATATTTCGTTCGTAATGGTGGTACTGGGACTCCTGAGGACCGTCTGGATAAAAACAGGAACGAGGCGAAGGGAGGTCGGAACTGCTTTGACCATTCTCTGGGGTGCTGCCACAGGAAAAGCCAGGATTCCTGGGAGAGGTTTGCGGTTGTGATGCTGGCATCTTAAGAACACCAATACTGCGTGTTCATATCTGCTTCAACGCGTGCTTGTAGTCTCGAGTAATATGGGATGCTTTTGAAAGATATACGCGAGTACCTCGTACTACGGTTGATCAAAGTCTGATAGTACAACTTCTCGGGTGCCTTGGGCCACGTTAGTGCTGAGCGCTGAGCCTTCAGGACATGTCAACGACACAGCGGATGCAATTTCCTCCCTAAATAACTGTTCAGAACAAGGCAAGAGGAACGGTGCACATGCGATGACATACGTGCATATCGCGGAACCCTTCGTTGATCTCTTCAAACTTGCGGTGATGAGTGACATATTCGTCAATCTTGAGCGTGCCTTTGAGATAGTCTAACAATCGCCTCAGTTACGAAGAATCCGGGAGAATAGGTGTAAAGACCTTCGACAAGGCCAGGCAACTCCGTGCGACCTTTTACTCCACCAAACGCTGTGCCTCGCCAAGTACGACCAGTGACCAGTTGGAATCTAGGTACCTCGTCGGCTAGGATGCGGCCAAATAGACAGGAACCTACGGTCTCGTGGAGATTTCCTGGCCAGCAGCCGCAACACCGATGATGGTTGACACGCCCCATCCTTTGTGACAGGCTTCCAACGCCGCCCTCATGACTTGTACGTTCCCCGTGGCGTCGAAAGTGAAATCCAATCCACCGTCTGTAATCTCCACGAGGTAGTCCTGGATGCATTTCCCGGAAGGAAGATCCGTGGGGTCGATGAACTCGTTGGCGCCCATCTTGAGGGCCCAATCTTTCTTTCCAGGGTTGGTATCAATGGCAATGATGCGGGAAGCACCGACGACAGCGGCCGTGGAGATGACCCCGAGCCCGATGGCACCGCACCCAAAGACAGCGACGTTGGAGCCCTCTGTAGGCGCATGCAGCGATCAGCGAACGGTAAAACGGAGAGAGAAGCACATACTGATTCCTGGTTGCTTCACGACGGCACCCCAGGCGGTTGTGATACCACATCCAAGGAGACAGACTTTTTCAAGTGGCGCAGCCTTGTTGACAGCGACCACGGAGACGTCCGCCACGACCGTGTACTGCGAGAATGTGGAAGTGCCCATCTAGAAGGCAAGGGCGTGCTCAGCTTGGCATCACGACGAAGTCGTAAGCAAAATAACTCACGAAATGGTGGACTGGCTTGCCTTTGCAGGTGAATCGGCTGGTGCTGTCGGGCATTAGACCCTTTCCCTGGGTCGCTCGCACTGAGCTCATAAGGATGAATGTCTAGCCGCGATTGAATAACCTATGTTAAAGTACCTTTCCCGCACAAGTTCGTCTTTCCGCTCTTGCAGAACTTGCATTCACGGCATTCTGGAACGCGTGTCAGAAGGTGCTGGATCGCCCGACGATGTACCCACCAGCAGTATACAGAGGGATGACATGGTCGCCCTGTGGGGAATACAATAGAGATCAAGAATATCGGATAAGGAACAGGAGAAAACATACGGGAGCTACATTGGTGACACCTTCGCTCACTGATTCTACCTGTTTCGAATGAGGTGGACTGCAACTGATGATCGCTGTGCACAGCAACTCACGACGCCTCCGCCCTCGTGACCAAGGATCACAGGGAACAAGCCCTGAAGTGAACGAGTCAATCGCAAAGGGAGCTGATCCCAGATCTTGCTTTTCCATACCTCGGGATCCTTGCCACTGCGGGTGTACTCGTCGGTGTGGCATATACCTGAACAGGGTTCTTGGCTGTGTACCGCACAGGCGCTCGTCGCCACATACCTGTGTGAAGTACCTTGATTCGCACTTCGTGTGCTTTAGGGGGTGCGACTTCGACGTCCTCGATTTGGAGTGGTTCGCCTGCACCCCAGCAGACGGCCGCTTTACATTTGATGACCTGTCCTACTGTGCTCGCCATACTACAGGACGATGTGGGATTCTGGGAGTGGGATGCGTCCGTGTATCTCTTATGCTCAAGATAGTTAATGATACGTTGACCGGGCCCTGCGGGGTTTCAACGGGTCCTCGTTCTCGTCGCTGAATCATGGTCTTTCCAAATCTTTATTACAAGCGAGTACGTCTCATCTTTCGACTCCCTGACTCGCCTGCGATCAATGTATGTGTGCCAGACCGCTGCCACCGCCAAAGCTTGCTACATATGCTACAAACCCACCGTGACCGTCCTCGCCACGACCGACACGGCGGATTTCTTTTACATTTGTCCCATCCATCTGACTGATCGTGGGTTTGCGACACGGGCGCCAGAACCGGAGCCAGAACCCAAGAAACCCTCTGTCAGTCCCCAAGAGATTTCCAAGGTGAAGTTGGAATGGGAAGAGAAACGGCGTCAGAAGAAAGACAAGGCACAGAAGGGGGAGGAGGGCCAGGCTGACGGAGATGGAAAGAAGGGCACAGAGGGCACACAGGAGGATGCAGAGAGAAAGGAAGCAGACGTCGAAGCGAAAGCGGACAACAAGCAAGAGAAGAATGCTGCCGTCGTACCAAGCGCCTCGCCGTCAGAGCCGACTCCCTCCAAACCTACGCACGAACGATATGTTTTACATCGGGACATTTTTGCGCTTAGGACTGCTGATCACCGTAGAAGAAGGCAAGCAGCTCAAACCAGGGACCTTGCCCCTCGCTTGCCAGGTGCACCCAAGGGTTCATTACCATAGCTTGTCTCGACAGTGGAATATTCAAGTCGTATGCCCCCTCCATTCTACCCCATAGCATGCCAAACATCCATGTGACTGATATCACACATTACAAACTCATATCATAGCCTGGACACCGAAACTAGAGAGCGCCCCAACAGCAAGACCGACAATTACAAAGGAACCACCCAGCGTTGCAGCGACGTCTACATCATCGCGACGCCCGTTCAGCCTGGGATTATGCTCGAGGGATGAAATGGCAAGCAAAGCTATGGATGAGACATAGCCGTTTGTGTATCCCATCGCCAGCAGTATAATCATGAAAAGGATATCAGAACTTATCAAAGGGGGGAGCGGGGTAGTTGTTCCAGGGCGTAGGACATTGCAGAGAAGCATCAAGGGAATAAACAGCGTCCGGAAAAGAGCCATTGCCAGAATCTTCCTAGCGGACCAGACAATTAAGCGAGGGAAGGAGCAGGCGTATCGTCCAACAAGATCTCCAGTATTGAAGGCCAAGAAATGGAGTGCGTTGAATAGTAATGGATGAATGCCTAGATCCACGGATCGCACACGGACAGTGATCGCAGGAAAGACCGCCTGCCAAAGACGCTATCAATTGCAGAGCGGTTACAGTAATAAAGTAAGCACTTGCCAGCGTGACTGCGAATACATACGCAGTAGAGAACAGGAAGATCAAGTTCTGTTTGAAAACCTGATAAACGTGTGCATTGGAATCTGCCGGGGGGGTTCTGTGATCACCCGCGATTAATCCAATATGCTCGTCTGTGTCTCCGACTTCGTAGCGTGGTTCCACAGCACTGATAATCGATTGATAGAAAGGCTGCTTTGTCAACCACGTGTAGACGACAAGTATGACGAGGAGGAAAATAGCGGAGACGCCAAAGAAGATTCGTGCAGCTAATTCCTCGGCGTGACCATCTCTAATGTCGGTTCTCACGACCACTATCGAGGCAGGTTGCGGAGAAGAGCCCCAAAGAGAGATTACCGAGCTGGCAACATGTACAACACTGACCGCGACCGCGACGGCGGCTTGTCCTGATATCACAGTTTGCAGGAATGATGCACCAAGTAGCGCTGTCACAGCGTAGACAGCTGTACACAGATAACCACTCGCGATTCCTGTAAAAGCTGCGTTGAAAAGAGCGAATGAAAAAAAGGCCCATGGTGTGCCCCGGATGAAGGTGCTGAGACACAGTGATGTGACACATAGGGTCATCACAATGATAGACGCGAATATACGGCGAGATGGAGACGACTGCGATAACATGAAAGAATTGGTGAGCGCTAGTTATCACAGACGTCTTAAAGACGTGCGAACCTGTTTAGAAGTGATTGTGGAGTAAAACTGGAAGACTAGATTGGTCAATGTGTAGACGCTGGACAAGTACGAGCTGAAAGTCGAGTAGAAGGGGGACCCAATCAGTCGGGACAAGAAGAACGACGTGGCATTAATCAGGGCTGAGTGAAGGTATGAGTACCGATAAGACGGATACCACTTGGCAAGAAGAATCACCGTTCCAAGGCAGCAGGATGGCACAGCCCAGAAGAAAATACGACCATTTGGTTCGAGTCTCTGTTGGAAAGGGCCACTGGGTTGCCGTAGAATTGAGGTCGTCCCCACCATTGTGCACCACGTCAGAGAGGTCGGCCTGTCCCTCCGACGACGGAACGGCGCGATATTTGAAACGAGAGTCGACCATGCTGATGGTCCAGAGGATAAAGTCGCTCACACGCCCGGGGTAATTGCGTGGTCCTCGCAGTGGTATTCGGGTCCGCATATATGGGTACGTGTATGATTACTGCTAGTGGTGCTGTGCCCGACTAGTACAAATCGGTCCAAGAGTAACTGTTCCCTGTCATGGGAACGAGTAGATCTACCGACTGGTCAGTGTGCGGCACTGGGGACGACCTGGTTCGCAGCCTCCCTCAGCACCAACTGTGTCAACTTCTCCTTTTGCCTTTCCGCCTTCCTCTGCTTCCGCTTCGCTTTACGCTCCATCTTGGCCTTGCGTTCCACCGTCAACATCCGTCTCTTCATTTCCGCTTTGCGCTCTTCCTCCATCTTCTGTCTGAACTTGAACACACCTTCAGCACGCGCCACCCTCGCCGGTCGGCCATTCAAGTGCATGAGCTCTCGTTCAACGAACTTCTTGAGAAGCTCGGACCTGCGGACCTTGGCTGCCTGCCAGCGACGTTGTTTCTTGGCTCGACTGTGTGGGTTCGAAAGCTCTTTCGAGACGTGGTACTCCATTGGCATCGACTCGTCAAAGAGTCTCGGCCGGGGGCTGAACAACGCGTTGATATACGCGTTTTCGTCGGCTGAGCCAAGTCTCTTGTGATCAGGAGGTTGATAGGTAATCTTGAGGACAGCGTCCTTGGGGGTATCATAAAATGGGTTGGCTGATGCGGCATGAGCCAAGCGTCACAGCATGTCCATCGCAGTTGCACATAACACAACGCACCTCCAGGTCGTTCCGGGAATTCATGTTTTGGCCATGGTATGACGAGTGGGGCTCTGGTAGTCTTCTTAAAATATGCAGGCACTGTCGCGAGGGCGATGCGCTTCCAATCGAAACGACGAAGCGCGGGCTGCCAATGAGGGTCCCTTGCTCCAACCCGTCGCGCAAATACACTATCGTTTGGCAAGATTTCACTACAGAGTAGCAAATAGAGGAAAAATGCTCACTGGATTTCCTTCTCTCCTCCTTGCGGTTTCGTGACCTTATGGGTGCCCATGGAGAGCTGGCATCTCGAATAATGCACACTTCTGTTTACTGGTGCCTTATTGGGACCTGCTAGCTGTCACAATGGTCGGGAAGTTTGCATCAACCAACCACACCTGGCGCACCTTGGTGCTACCCCTGAGGTACACCCGGTTCGAAAACCTGTTTATGCTGAGAACTTCATGAAGCTTGCTTCCTTCACCGCGAACGCGAATCTTGTCACCAGGGACGACATTCCAGTATTTGATGCGGTCCTTGACAGGGACTGCTTTAATAGCAGGGTCATAGCGTGAACGTCGCTCAAACCAGTGCTTCGGGACAGGCAGGAGATGTCGAAAATTCCTTGTCCATGGCAGCCTAGTGGTTGCTTTGAGGACTTGCACGCGTGATAATGACATGGCGCGACGGGGTTCGAGGACACAAAGCAAGCCTTGGCGAGTGGCACTTGAAACTACTTTTTTTGCTGACTAAGCATCTACCCCTGTCACCCTGACGGCAAGAGTACAGTACACTGGGAATAACAGGAAAGGTCGTTTTATCTACTACATCACCCCGCTGGCATAGGGCCAGCCCTTGTCGCAGTCCATGCTCCTGCGGTCGTACTAGACTCTTCCAACTCGAGTGTCTGAAATCGGAATGAATAACGTTATCAACATCAGCAGAAGAACATGACCGACCTCAAGCAACATCCCGGTAATATTATCCACCTCTGAAGGTGGTACACCCCCACAGCCAGCGCCAATAAGCCTCCTGTACTCAGCCATCCGTCCACCAGTTCCCGCTTCCGCCTGGAATGCAGTCAATTGATCGAACAGCTCCTTCCTCCGCTTCCGCCGATGTCCTAGTTCTTCCTTTAACAATTCGCAGACCGCCCTTATGGAATCTTGGTCATTCGGGGCTTCGGCGTATAGCGCAAGAAGATCCGTAATGTCCTCTTCCTGGGGCAGTGCTTTCCGTTTCCCCTTGCTTTTATCCTTGTCTCTGTCCTTCCCTAGTTCTGTTGGTCCCTCGCCCTCAACGACCTCGTCCATTCGGTAGGGGACAGTCGCGGGTGTGATCATCAGTTCCCCGTCCGCCGCATCTCTGATCGACTCTTCTCGGTTCTCCTCGTCCTTAACCCACTTCTCCCAGCCCAATCGATACCTTCTCCCCATCTTGTCTAACAGCTGACTTTCTAGCTCCGACAACATTCCTTTCGCTAGCTGCAGTCCCTCTGCCTGTGTCTTGAGTTGATTGACCGCGCGGTGACTCTCGAGGATCTCTTGTTGGATATTCTGCAAGAGTGCGTGGGCTTGATTCATGTCGCGTTCTTTATCCTGAAGCTCGCGATCGAAAGATGCGCCCAGACCATCAAGCATGCTCGTGATTTCGCTGACACATTTTGTGCTCGCTTTCTGGCCAGTCACTGAATGGCGCAGTGGTAGGCGCTCGCCACCCGTGGGGATAGTAGGGGGAATAGTTTGCAAAGGATACGCAGCTTGCGCGTTACGAAAAGACATTGCTGAAAGTCGAGAAATAGGTCCTGGAGACGACCGGAAACGCTCATCCTCGAGAATATAATCTTCAGTACTCTTTCCGTCTCGATTCGCGAGCTTTGGGTCTGCCCCGTGATCGATAAGCAGTTTGACGAGGCGCTTGCTTCGGCACCGAGCAGCCATTGTCAATGCGGTCTCGCCATCTTCGTCTTGGAAATTGATCACGTCCGCCAATTCCTTGGGATAGTCGGCCAATCGATTCAGCACTGTCTCCATGTAGTAACGCGCTGCATGTGTCTTCCCTTTGGACATGGCAACATCAACGATGTGATGGAAGACGGTCCGATTGTAATGGTCAATGTTGAGGGTGGAACGATGGAGGAGTTCGTATAGCTCCGGGAATTTTCGTACATCGTAATTATTTGCAAACATGACGCTACGCATCAGTGCAGTCTGACCTGCCTTGTTCACCTTGAAGATATCAGCCCCGGCCGTAAGCAGTAGCTTGACGATGCGGAGCCGGCCCATGGCTGAAGCCCAATGTAATGCAGTGTGTCCGTCATCGTCAATGGCCATATTCGCGTCAAAATCTGGGGGAGGTGAGATGAGAATTTGAGGGATTTGATTCGTGTCCGAAATGAAGTATTCGAGGATCTGATCGCTATAAGCACGCGGATCATCAGTGCCATTGGCCTGTGTGGCGATCTCATCTTCTGAGGCATCGTCGAGACGTTCTGTGGGGTGGCGTCGCGACGGTTTACGTCGCACACCATGCCTGCGATCTTCTGACACGTCGACTGGATCGTATGCATCAGCGATGGGAGAAGGAGTACGTGAGCTAGATGATCCACGTGATGGAGATGATGTCATCGAGCCATCTTCTGACCCGGGCTCGGAAAACATCTCTTGTTCCGAATCTTCTTCAGCATCAGCATGACGGCGTGAACGGGTGCCAATGAGGGCAGAACCTGGCTCGTTGGTAGCAACCCGACGGGCAGGTTTCGCAACGGAAGCCGAGGACACGAGATGTTTCGGAGCGAGAGGTGGGCTCTTTGCCGCGGGCTGGAACTCGATGATAGGACGAAGGGCTACTTCACAATTGTATTGCCTCGCGAGGGCGAGTCCTCGCTCGAGAGGTATCCATGTCCCTGTGAGATGAGGGGTCAAGTTTGTGGCAAAATGGATGAAGGAAGGCAGACTGACCCTGATACTTTCCATAACCACCTTGAACTTTCTCGTGTTCGCCCTTTTGGACCTCTCGTTCCAAGACTCGGGTGCGCTGTGGTTTGTCGAAGCCAGCGACTTTGAGTATTTGGGTCGCGTTAAGCCACGAATCTGAGCGCCGCCGCATTACTGCGATGCCTTTGCACATCCTACACGCATTAGAGAGATGAGGACGTGTCGCGCGCAGTGGAGGAATATGACGAACATTTCGTACACGGGTATCCCGCTGTAGGTCGCCTGTGAATGGGAGGGTGGGGTGAGAAAACAGGGAGACCAGGATATGAGGTGAAGAGACCTTGAATATCTGATTGTCAGGCATCGTCAGGACCGCTGTGTACGTAGGACGTCGGGATTGGCTTCAAGCTCAGGCTCAAGCTCGAGGAGCAGTGAATACGCGTGCTCCAACAAGGACAAACAACGCGATCACCCGGGCCCCTGAAGGCCTTGAACATTGTCTCCACGCCCTCGCCAAAAATCCTGCCGGGGAGCTCTTTGGAGCTCCGCATACACGATTCAGACGTGTACCTTCTCCTGCGCCTGCACTCTGATCGCGCTGCGAGGCCTCCTGGGGAACCTCGTGCAAGACATGCTGTCGGTTTCAATGCAGCCATGTGTTCCGAGACCCTGTGCCCTGCTCCGTATCGCTCATGTCCTTGGAGAATCTTCTCAGTGATCTCCCCTGGATGCTTCGTCGCCGCTGTTTCGTGCGCGTACTCGGTCTGTCGTCTCGCCTCGGACTTCCCATGCGAACCCTAGGGTGGGGTTTAATCGTCCGTTTTTGGATGTGTTTTGACGTGTTTTGACGGAACGCGACGGTCACGGGACGTGTTTCCTTTTCCAAGAAGCTCTTCTTGCCTTCCAAACGGCTACCTCGAGGCACGTTTCCACCGCTCTTTATTGTCGCGCTCCCTCTCCCGCACGTTCCACCTCCTTTCCCCCTCTCACCTGACTCCACCCCCCTCTCCTATATCTGCTGCGTCCCTAGCCAGGATCGTCCATACCTATGGCTCCCAAGTGTGAGCCACTATGTCACTTCGGAGACAGGCAAGTCCTTCCGCTCAATCCTCCTCCCCTCTTCAACGAGCTCGCCATCAGGCTCTACTTCACAACTTTTCCGCATCCACCCCCTAGTCCACACATACTCAATAATCAATCCTCTGACCCATCCAACAACCCCCGTGTACGCGCCAGACCCAGAGGCGGCCCATCCGCATCTCCCGACGACGACGCCACATACTACTACTTCACGATCGATGACCAACTCCTTTATCTCTCCTTCTTCCAGGATTGGGGACCGCTCAATCTCGCAATGGTTTACAAGGCTTGCATTCTTATCCACGAACTATTGGAGGTAGGTACAGCTTCCCCATCCAGCAGGAGCATCCCGCTGACTGCTTCATTAGGACAAGGACCTTAAATCACATCGCCTCGTTTTGTACTCTTCCGATGACCCGCGGCGGAAAGCGAACGCCGCTCTTTTGATCTCACTTTATGTCGTACGTATCCTTCCCTGATTTCACCTTGCTTTTCACACTCTTCGCAGATGATCGTACAACGTCGTGCACCGTGGGAAGCCTTCCATCCGATAGCCGAGATCGAATTTATGCCCTTCCGTGACGCCGGACGTGGACCTTCCGACTTTAACCTCAGTATCCAGGATTGTCTGTGGGGAATGTGGAAGGCGATGCAAAACGGCCTGTGCGATATGAACGAGTTCAGTGTGGAAGAGTATGAGTACTACGAGAAAGTCGAGAACGGCGACTGGAACTGGATAACGCCCAACTTTATCGCATTCGCGTCGCCCGTGGACTCCGCCTGGATTAAGAGTCAGAAAGAAGCAAAGCAAGCCGCTGCGGATCCCTCTTCTCCTGCTCGACCTGGAACAGCAAATCCCACTCGTTCGCCTGCTACCAATCTCGCCCTCCAGCGCAAACTATCCACACCATTTTGCAATTGCCTCGATTACTTCGAGAAACGTGGAGTAAAGCTTGTCGTTCGTTTAAACACCGAGCTATATGATAAACAGCTATTTCTCGATCGCGGCATTGATCATCAAGACCTTTATTTCGATGATGGCACGAACCCCACAGACGAAATCGTGCGGACGTTCATCGATCTGTCGGACGCTGTAGTGGAGAGTGGTGGAGTAATCGCCGTTCATGTGCGCCATTTTCTTCCCCTCGATTCTCTTGTCATCACTTGGCGGGTACGTGGTAACCATTTGCTATCAGTGCAAAGCGGGTCTTGGACGAACTGGCACATTGATCGGGGCGTATCTCACCTGGAAATATGGGTTTACCGCTGCCGAAGCCATCGCTTTTATGCGCATCGTTCGGCCCGGAAGCGTAGTGGGTCCACAACAACAATACATGTATCTCAAGCAATTGGAATGGGCGAAGTGGGCGGCAATTGATGAGATGAGACGAACGCAGGCTGCCGCTGCCGCGGCTGCGGTACAGGTCGTGACACCGGTCACCCCACCTGCGGAGCAAGATGAAGAAATGGGAGAGGGTGGGAGGGTGACACCACCTACCAACGGTGTTTCCTCTATACCTTTGCCTCCAGTCACACCCAAACGACATGTGGCCGCAGCAGCAGCGAAAGCGCACGCGATTGCTCCTCCAGGGCAACCGAGGAAGACACCCATGGCGAAGCGGGTCGCGGTGGATTCTGACGATGAAAATGGGGAGGCAGAAGACACTCTTCCAGCCCTTGGTGCAGCACCACCCGTTACGCGGCAACGTGCCAGGACAACCACACGACAGACTGGAGCAAGAGGAACGGTGTCAGAACAGCGGCCTACGCGGGTGCTGCGCTCCGCAGTTGCAACCAACCCACGAAGACCACCATCCACCAATACCAGCGCTGCGACCAAGGGTATCGCGCAACCCCCAAATAAGATACCAAGACTGGCGTCTGGGGCGACTACACGAAGTACAGCTACCAGAGGGGTTGGTGCACCCTCGACACGAAGAGTTCCCCAACCACCACCATCACCGACTCCATCGAGATTGCCCACATTGGCGAAGCGGAACAATGCAACCAGTACCCTGGCGGAGATGGCTGCAGGAACGAAGTCGAAACCTTCTTCTGATGCATGGATGACGACGGGTGCATCCGCCGTCGTTGTTCCTGCGTCGAAGACCACTCAACGACCGGGCCCACGCACGGTAAGACGGAGGAGGAGCAGCTTTAGTGCTGCTGATGTCGTAGCATAGCGGACGTTACGCCGCACGTTTTACTTTTCTTTAGTCTGTTGCACGCTTTAATCGTCCATCTGTTGTTCCATCTCGCGCTCGTCAGCACGGGGTTTTGTATTTATCATGATCTCCTACTCTTCTGGCATTGTAAAGGTTCAGCACATTGCATCCACATGACCTCGCACCCACACTGCCTTCGTTTGTGCATATCACCAAAAAGTATGGAGGATGAGTTGCTCGACGGTTTCACCAACGAGTTGGTGTGGTGTCATCTATTTACTCGACGTTCTTCTCTACGTTGGAATATTTGTGCACACACTCGAAGAACCATTTGAGATCCTCTGGATCAACGCCAGGGGTGATCCCATGTCCCAGATTTGCGATCCAACCAGCGGTGGGACGAACAGCACGGAACTTTGCGCACATCCTTTTCACCTCCCGCTCGATGGCATCCTGCCCGCCATACAGCACGACGGGGTCTAGGTTTCCCTGCAGGGCCACGTCCCGCGGGACGACGCTGTCTGTGGGATCCGCTGTCCAGTCCAGACCGACGACGTCGTATTTCGCCGTGGCGGCGAGCGCGGGCGAGGCCCCCTTGGAAAACAGAATCATGGGCACGCGCGCGAGACCGCGCTCCGAAAGCTGTTCGCGCACTCGGTCGGCGATCTGTGCGACGTACGGCAACGAGAATTGTGCAAAGTCGTGTTGTGACAAGTCGCCGCCGTTGGAGTCGAATACTTGGAGAAGCTAAAAAAAAGAAAACGGGCACATGGGGAGATGCCGCCAGGGATAGGTAAAAAGGGAGGGAGAAAGGAAAGCAGGGATGTACCTGTGCGCCGGCTTCGACTTGGCCGACCAAGAAGTCTATGCACGCCGTCGTGATGAGCTGGAGGAGTGCCCTGGACTGGTCTGGGTACTTGAATAGCCAGGTTTTCGATTTTTGGAGCGTCTTGCTCGCGCCTCCTTCGATCATGTAAGACATGAGGGTCCAGGGGGCGCCGCAGAAGCCGATGAGAGGAACGCGGCCAGCGAGGCGCTGGCGCGCGAGGGTGATGGCGTCGTAGACATACTGGAGCCTTTCTTTTACACGCTCTGTCTGCAGGTCCTGGACGTCTTCGGGGACGTTGAGCGGTTTTGTGAAGACAGGGCCTGGGTTCATGAGGACCTCCATGCCCATGGCTTGCGGGATGACGAGGATGTCAGAGAATATGATGGCAGCATCGATAAGGCCCGTATAACGATCTACGGGCTGCAGGGTGACCTGTGTTGCGAGCTCTGGGTCCTGGCATAACTGGAAGAAATCGTATTTCTGGCGGAGCTCTCTGAACTCTGATAGAGGCAGGGTTGAGTGTTGGTGCGCGGAGATGGAGGAGAGGGTGATGACCTGGCAGATAACGGCCAGCCTGACGCATGACCCATACTGGAGCGCGCTCGGTAGGCTGACCCCAAGCTGCACGCAGGATGAGGTCGTTTTTGAGAGGAAACACGTCGGTCATCGAGAGAGAGAGAGTCAGACACAGCCACATCGACACGATCACGATGACTACTACGCCGACCAAGAGCATCACGATGTCCAGCCCAGACGAACTGATCGACGAGCGAGTCCCATCCTGTTGCGATCACTCGTGCTGGAGCTGAACTGACGCAGATTCAAAAAGTCTGGCGAGTTTGACCGCTTGCGACGAGAACTCCTGACACAGTTCCAGCACAGCGTACGTTCACCCGGGCCCCAGGCTGCATTGCTCGCTCGTGCTCACGACCTCTGCAGGAACGGATTGCAAGCGTCCAGTCGCGAGTGGAAGACATTGCACGACAGCGACTGGCTTCGGATCCCAACTTGATCCACCAGTCTCAGGACGTGATCTACCAGGAGCTGATGGGAGAGATAGACAGGTGGGTCTGGTGCTGTTGGTTCGAGCGCAATCATGCTGAGCGTGCAAGGTATCCGATCCTGGAACGGGCTGTTTCAGAGGCGCCCCTGCTGTCCGACGTGTCGTTCGCCGAGACGGTTCGGAGATCGGTCGAGCGCATTCTGGACGAGCACCACGGAGAGCGGTGAGATCGCCGGGGAGATTCACACTTTTTGGATTTGGAAAACGCCCAGACATGCGCGATCGCGGAGGATCGACTAGAGAATGGAGATCTCGATCGATCGATCATGCCCACGTTGCCCGTCCTCAGCGGAAAGAACCATCACACGTGCAACTCGTCTCCGAGGCCAAGCGGTGTCTGATTGCAACAAGATGCGGCACAATCTGTCTCCCTGAGTACTTCAACTAGATCGAATACGATTCCGCACACACATCAGTGCACCGGGTCTTGCTGGATCAGTTCCAACGCCTTCGCTGAACGGGGCTTGATGGAGCACTTGTACGGCTTGGGGTGACTGCAGCCCCCCATCAGCGCCCCCACCGATGCTCAACTTGAACGATCCCTTACCTGATGGTGCCCGACGATGGATCAACCTCTGGCGTGATCTCGACACCGTTCTCAATAATCTTCGAGACGTCGAAGACCGCGACCGACATCGCGACAGAGATCCATACAGACGCATCAGCCAAGTGCAACCCTGTCGATGGAATTCAGTCAGCTCTAAAACGCACAGAATATATCAACGTCCATTGACCTGGGCAGATACTAATCAAGACATTGAGTCACATCCATATAACCAGCAACGACCAGCGAGAAACCTACCGTCTTCCGAAACCGAAGCAGATATTACGAGGGTCCGTTTCAGGACCCTTTCCGTCCCGGGCGAGGAAACGTTCAGGCTTGAACTCGTTGGGTTCAGAGTAAGTCCGAGGGTCGTGGAGCATATGCCTACCAAAGACACATCAGCGAAACACGACGACGAATAGAACGAGTGCATACCAAATGTTGGGGATGACCAGAGTGCCCTTGGGGATGCAGTACCCATTGTGCACATCGTCTTCAGTCACGCGGTGAGCAACAGCTATTCCGGCATCAGCGGATTGCGAACACACGTGTACCAAAGGGACGAACCGAGAGGGACGACGACGTTCCAACGAAGAACTTCTTTGGCGAGAGCCTCGATGTAAGGGAGGGAATCACGGTCTGTGAAATTCGGAAGACGATCCGAGCCAATGACAGCGTCAATCTCTCCCTGTGCCTTCTTCAGCGCACCCGGGTAGAGCGTCAATGCCAAGAACAGAGAGTAGATGGCCGAAACAGTCTAATGACACTTCAGGTCAATATAACACGCTTCACGAAATGTGCGTCACATACAGTGTCAGCACCGCCTGCATACGGATTCAGTCGGCTGTCGTCCCAAGAAGGAATCCAGACTTACCAGAGTACAGAGAAGCGGCAGACCATTTGACAATGTGATCCTCCTCTGCAGACAGCGTCCTGCCTTCGAGCAAGTTGGAGACAAAGGACTCGGGCGCGACACCAGCAGCCTAACCACAAGTCATTCCATGTTCCACTTGAGACACGGCATTAGAGCCTACCATTTGATCTTTGACAAATTGGTAGGGTTTCTGAACCATTTCCTCGAGCGTCGCACGCCACTCTTTTGCCTTGAGCTTGAAACCCGCACCAGGGAACCAATCGGGAACATAAGCCACTGTAAGCGGGCAAAATGAGGTACATGGTTCGTGCTAGAGCGATGCACCCACAGGATGGGATAACGTCGACCATAAAAGCACCGGTGGCGGTGGACGTTGAGAACTGGTCGACAGCCCGGTCGGCAAGGTCCACGAAGGGATCCTGGTGTTCCTTGACCTCGTAGCCATGAGAGATACGCAGAATGATGGCACCAGCAGTGTGACGGACGTGTTGTGACAGCTCGGCGGGTTTGGCAAGCACGCGCTGGAGGAATCGATGGGTCTCCATTTCCTCAATGGGGTGGTAAGTGTCCATGGCTGCACGACTGCCAATCACGCGTGCAAAATTTTTGCGGTATTCGCGGAATCGGTCGCCATAGGGAAGCAGAACGAGAGTGTTCTTCCAGCCAACAAGTTCGCCACCCATCGGAAGGACGGGGCGATCCGAATAGGAAGAACTCTTCTTGTCGAGCATCTCCATCGCAACATTGACATCGTTCAAGACGACGATGTGTTGGCCCAGAACGTCTACGTGAGAAATGTCGCCTAGAACGCAAGGTAAGGCACTGGGCAACAGAGAAGAAGGGAGCGCTTGCCATATTTCTTGCCCCACTCAGTGAAGGTGAGCCAAGGTTTGATGGAGGGCATATCAGCGATGTTGCCGACGAGAGGGAGACCCTTGGGACCGGGAGGGAAGGGGGCATGTGCCCTCTTGATCAGAACCCGTTTGACGAAGTAGAGACCGACACCTGCGAGACAGAGGTCCAGCCATGTGATGTTGGTGAACATTGTTTGGTGAGAGCAGGGGGGGGTGCTGCTGAAGTGAGATGCGGTCGGGGCTGAAGATAAGGAATGGCGAGAGTACAGCTTGGCAGACGAGGATGGAAATAGAGAGGGAGGATGGGGGATAACTATCACCCCTGCATTTGACAACAGGATGTTATATCTGCATTTGGGGCTTCGTAAGAACACCACTACCCGAGCGACCTGGGAATGCCGCGGGTTTTCTCTACGGCGGTCGTGGTCCCCGAAAATGTACCCTTGCTGGGTCTCCAGGCGAACGGATTAATATTCTTCCAAGCGGGCCGCTTCCCGTGCAGGGTCGCGGTATTATGTGGTTTGCAAAGACTTGGTACTACGGGTCCCGCCGGCGCACGCATGTAACATGAACCCCAGGGGAGCATTCTGAGGGTGTCACTTACTGCACCCACAAAAAGGTTCCGGAGAATCACAACTGCTACCGCGTTGATCCGAGCTACTCCTCTGAGAAGCCCTCTGCACATATCAGCGACTGAGTGAGGAATGCGGGCATCTAGATATTCGACGAGAGGAAGAGCGTAATGTGGATCCCATGCAAGTCAATGGACATGGAAATACTTCAAGCAAAGTAGACCAACCTGCAACCGATCACAGTTTACCCAAGCGTTTACCCTGTAACGTTTTCTCCGGAACCTTATCTGTGCACGGTAAACAAAAATGACAAACATTCCGTGATCGATGATCCTTCATGGCGTAGTATGAGCGCTGTGGATACATTGAACCACTTTTAGCTGCTGGTTTGTCAGTTCGTTGACTCACTAAAACTCCCGCCAACTGAGGTTGCCAGCCCCAATGTGTTTGCTAGGCAATGGGTGAACTCTGCCAACCTTTTGAGCAGGTTGCGACCCTTCAGCGGAGCCTCCAGAACGCGTGGCCAGGAGATTAGGTTTTAGCGCTGGAACGGTCCCAAGTTAATTCGCTAGCATCTGAGTCGGAACCCTTGACTCAGTAGCGGCCAGTGATACCATTGCATGGTAGGAGTTGTCAAGCAACCTATCACGCACTGTGTAGTAAAGGGCCCCGGCAAGGTTACCGAGGGTACGGGAGACAGGGGATGAGTTTACGGGGTCCCTGCTGATACACTGCACAACGACCCAAGAAAACACAGACCGGATGATTTCTTCATCACTCAACTGGATCAAGATGTCCCTTTATCATCGCTTTTGGCTCACTAATCTTGGAACCTGGACTTGATGGGCCCCGCCGTAAGTGCTGTCAGCCTTACGTATTTCTGAAGGCCATGTGACATGAACATACCCGCGCCCACGCAACTTCAATTTCAACGAATTCTACGAGGGCCCAAATGCACAAAAAGTCAGCGCGCACCTTTTTGTGGGCGAAGATGCACTACTAGTGCATGGTACTTGCCCGGTTCGAGGGGAATTCACGTAAACAGCATAAACTGATAAGGAGCTTGAAATGCCACTGCTCCGTGAACAACGAGAATAGTACTACCAAGTTTGAATGAAGGAGCCTGGCATGTTAGTTCAATAGGGTAAATGCACCAGGGGCACACATCCGTAGAGGCTGTAGCAGGATGTCATACGCTTACAGCGCTCCAACAACGACAGGAAGGCACCGTAACTGGGATGGATGATGAAGTGACTAAACAGAGGGAGAGAGGGAACGGACATATGCCATCATCCAAGACCGAGGCGACCATTGGTGGGGACGATGTTGTAAAGCGGGGCGGACGAGGTCACAATGCCAGTTGGGGAGCGCTATTTCAAGAGACACTACGACCCTGTGTCACTGTCAGTCTCCCGAACTGACAAGCTATCTCGGATGCAGGCTGTGGTCGACTGGTCCCTGACAAGGCTTTCTGTGTTGGTCAACTGAGATTCCATCGCCGCACCCATGTCATTTCGTTCCAACGAGTGACGTCATCTGGGTTGTGCTCTCCAGACAGGAACCAGAAAACGTCAAAGCTTAAGTGGCAACCTGACACATTAATTGTTTGCGCACGACGTCGAAAGTGTGTGGCTAGCGTGAAACATATCATATCCCAAACATCGCTTGACCCGCCTGACATCGATCAACTAATAATTACTACAGTCGAGATAATCTGATGCAGGTACGCATGCTGCGCCAGTGCAAGTCACAAGTAACCGACCAAAAAGTAGCAGTCAACCGAAGTAATAACAGCATCTAGAACGGTAAACTCGAACGTCGAACACTTGTTGATCCTATCGGAAAGCAGGTTCAGGCTCAAACGACCTCCGGAGTCACCTACGATTTAGCACACGGTGAGGAGCACTGCTGGCACCACGTCAGTTACACAAAAGGAGCGTCGTCACACACCGCTCACCTCTTCCTGGATGCTCTCTTCTGTAGTTTCGATCTTGATGGAGATATTGTTCGGCGAACGCTAGTGAAATAATGAGATCGTGTCAACATCTCACAAGAAACTTACCTTTGATGATGTCTCAAAGAAGCTGTGGTTCATCCTTGATTGCGTAGTTTGAAGGGATATGTTAT
Organism: Tylopilus subfusipes; assembly: GCA_038091275.1. Taxonomy (NCBI): domain Eukaryota; kingdom Fungi; phylum Basidiomycota; class Agaricomycetes; order Boletales; family Boletaceae; genus Tylopilus; species Tylopilus subfusipes. The sequence continues at coordinate 47,620 of JBBPOB010000007.1, forward strand.
TGTTATGAGACTTGCCCCTCAATTCTTTGCGCGCGTTCAGAGTGGCAAGCATAGCGTTACAGTACACTATAAAGTAATTCATTAATATGTTGTTTATCGCACTGAGATAGGACATACGTCGGCCAGTACTGAAGTAGAATACCATGTAGATGAACGTGTGTGGCCAAGCGGAAATCTATACGATGATGAGAAAATAGCAACCGCACGAGACACGCCGCGGCAGCAACACTCACGCATATTAGCGAAGCAATGGCACAGAGACTGTCGCATTATCAGCGATGCGGGCGTCAGTCGATCACGAAACTGACCTAGTCAAAAGACCAGTGTTGATGGTGAACATGATCTACACTATGTTCGTCTTTTGCCGAAAGCGACTCCATTGTTATAGACACTTACCAACCGATTGATCATCGTGTCGGATCTAACGACAGGATGTTCAGAATACAAGGCGAGCAATGTATGGAAACATTCACCTTCGAAAGCCAGTTCGTGATCCCTGTAAGAGGAAACAGAGAAACACGGCGATGAGGAGGTCAGCTGCTGCAGAGATCGCATTGATGGCCATTGTAAGACCCTGGACGCGGCATGCAGGACCGTTCGGAGAATTTGGTTCGTCTCACTTACTTTCAGGGTCGCCAGTTGTACAAACGTCTCTAAACGTATACTGCATATGCATGAGCAAATCGTTGACGCGAAGAAAGTACGAAACAGAAACATACGCCTTGCTAGCGTAGACTATGCGGTGTCGCCGTTGTCAACGACATTTATGGACAAAGCTGCTTGTACCCACCGATGGCAACAACTGAATCACGTTCTCAGTATGGTGATAATAATCACGAGCATGCAACTTACCGAGTTGAGCAATGACCACTATCATCTAAGGGAAAAACACTGAGAAATCAAACTATGTAAGCAACACACGACTTACCGCTGAGCCAGTAGTGAGCCAATTTTGATTGCTAACTGTGAGGAAGCAAAAGTCAACGGCGGGACACTGAGTGAAAGGTAGGTACGTACGCTGGTAAACGCGCAGTGTTAGGAAACACTGGACTAAGAATGTACTAAATCCCTGACATATATGGTTAGCTGGCAAAGCGGGAATGGAGCCGAACGGCCGCATACACCGATGTAGACTGCGAGCTGGATTGTGAAATGGGTCAATGAAACGGTGAGCAAAGGAAAGGCCTCGCTTACGATCGGACTCCTACAAAGGAATAAGTACGGGAATTTTGTGAATGGAAACCCACTTACAAAAGAAGACGGAAAAGTGCTTCCGTATCTCCAAAGTGGGTGACGAGATATGTGTAAACTAAGGATGGATCAATATATATATAACTATGAGGGTGTGATTGCACTTGCGAGCGTGTGTTATCAGGGCCTGGTGGCATGTGTCCAGGAGAAGCACGACTGCGACCTGTAACGCGAGATTTAGACCGGATCGAAATGATTTTGGGTAAACTGACGAGAAACTTGATGTACCACCTGTCCAAAGGATAACGAGTATAGTAGTACCAGGCCTGAATGAAGGTGCCTGGCGTTTGGTAATTTCACAAGGTGTATATGAAAATGTATCAGTGGCACTTGCATCCGTGGAGGCTGTGGGAGAAACCATGAATACGGGAATGCAAGGTGGAACATATACTCACAAGGCTGCAACAACGACCCCGATGAGGTATGCACCTTGGCTAGGATGGATGATAAAGTGACTGGGCGACAAAGGAGGGAAGGAACGTACGTATTATCCACCGGAGACATCAGTGCAGAGAATACAATAGAAGGGGGAGGAGAGCGAGGTCGTGATCTTGGCTAGACGGGAGTATTTGGGAGATATTGTGGGGCCGAACCGCAGCTACCAGAGTTACCATGATAATGTCTCCACATTTCCTTCCGGTCAACTGAGGTTACATTGCAGTATACGCCTGTAACATTTTGTCAGAATACATAACGAGATTAGACAGAAACAGGCACGGCCGCCCAGGAAAAGCTGCATGAGGAACTGCATGATCGATTGTTACTAGTAGTATAGCCTTGGTTGCAAACAAAATAAACTTCGAAACCACTTGCCAACCAGTCGAGTCACGGTGGCGATCTCCGAGATAATTTGACGCACCATATGCATTGCCAGGGCACATCTCGGTTGGGAGAAGGCACAAGTGTAGCGGCGCTCTCCAATGCTTAAGCGTTTCGAGAAGGTCGGGAAAATTTGTCATTCCTCTTAACACTACGGGTGGGCAATCGACTAGTATGCCACTACGAGTCGTGACTAACCAAATAAAAGCAATCAACCAAAATGATCAGAGCATCCAAACAGTAAACGACCAGCGTCCAATGGCGTTTTGATCCCTTTTCAAGCGAGCTCAAACGACCTCGGGATCCTTCGTTTCAGCACTCAACGAGTACTGCTGGAACAATGTCGGTCAAGTAAAGTAAAGAGTGTGCCATTACACACAGTACTCACCTCGTCCCAGATAAGCTCCTGTGTAGTGCCGATCTTGATTGATATATTGCTTGCCAGTGGCGCGCGCCGATGAAACAATGAGCTCATGTCCTACAGCACCTCATAAGAAACTTACCTTTGATGACGTTGCAAGGAAAGCGTGGTTCACCTCGGGCTGCGTGGCCAGACAAAGGAATATGAACGAGGATCGCCTCCGCTTAATTCTCCGTATATTCAGGATGGCAAGGAGGCAATTGCAGTACACTGTTCACCAATACGTCAATAAGAATTTGCTCGCTCTCTGCGAAGGACATACGTCGGCCGCAGAATGAGTTATAGATGAACGGATGTACCAGGTGATACAGAAACCTGTGACATGATTGGGAACGAGTAGGGACACTGGAACGCGGCAACGCTTACGCTAATTGAGTGAACCGAGGGCACAGATACTGACACACTGACAGCGATATACGCCACAATCAATTACGAAACTGACCTGGTGAAAAGATCAGTGTTGATGCAAAACATGACCTGGGACACACTCATATTCCACCGAAGCGACTCCGTGATATGGACACTTACCAACTCGTCGATCGTCCTTTCGGAACTGAAGGCAAGACATTCAGAATGCACAGGAAGCAAACGTGTGAAAATATTCACTTTCAGAAGTCAGTCCATGATTTCTGCAGTAGATAACAGAGAAATATGGCTGAGGGTGTTCCCTGCGACAGGACTTGCATTGGTCGACATCGAACGACATCGAAATGGGGGTACATGTCAGCGGCTCGTTCAACAGGACTCGATTTACCCCGTTTACGTTGATGGCAGCAAATTCTGCGTATGTTGTGAGAGATGCACTGAGAACATGAATGAGCAAGACGCTGATGAGAAGAAAATATGAAACAAAAACATACGCTTTGATACTGAAAACTACGTGGTGTCGTTGCTGTGAATGACGTCGACCAATGGAACCCCGAAGATTAGAACTGCAATTAGAACGTTGTCAGTTTGGGAGAAGTTCGCGAGCCTGTGACTCGCTCTATTCAAGGAGGACCAATAGCACCTACAGAAAAGGACGAATTAAAATTCAGAGTGCGTGTCTCGAAAGACACATAGCTTACAACTGCGCCGGTGGCCAGCCAATACGGTCAGTGAAGGAAAGTCATCACTTACGACCAGACTTCTGGAAGGGAACGAGCACAGGAATTTCATTGGTTAATTAACGGGCAGCCACTCACATGACAACGTTATGAAGCTCGACCCAATCTCCAGAGTAAGTGACGAAGTACGTATAGACTGGTAATGAATGGGTAGTAAATACGGACACAGTGGTGAGGGGATGATGATGATGAGGACTTGGTGGGTGGTATCCGACACAATAACGGCGAAGAAGACCTGTAATGCAAGATTGGAACGAGACCGATAGAAGTTCGCGTAAACGTACGAGAAGCTTGAGGCACCACCGGTCCAAAGGATAGTGACTATAGTATAACCAGGTCTGAACTCAGGTGTCTGGCGATTGCTTGTTCAATGGGTAGAAATGCAGATGTGTCAGTAGTACGAACATCCGACTACGAGAATCATGAGTACGACAGATCATTGGAAGTACGGTGTCCCGTATACTCACACTGCTGCGATGAATGATCAATGCCTGACCGAGTAGGAGGGGGAGGCCATACGTCTGATCCAAGACTGTGATCGGTGGGGGGGAAAGAGGGGAACGGCTTGGGAAGGAGCATGAGGGGAATACTTGGGGTCATTATAGATGGAGGGGCTATTTTACATGAAAGAGGGAGGGTATTGTGGGAGAGAAGGAGTGTTAATCTGTGCGGGGATCGACAAATCCTTGAACTGACAGGCTCCCTCGAATTGCGAAGAGCATCTGCGTCGCTTAGAACATTGCCAGGGGTTGATCGAGAATTGTCACTTTCGCGCACATGATTTTACAAACCAGGAGTTGGCTATCAGGTTGTAATGGTAAGTATTCCGATCGACCGCCAGCCTCGTGGTTAGTGTATCGACGGTCCTGTGATCCTGACAGCAGATGGACGTCGAGAAGCAAACCCGGCAGCTTTGCCATAACCTCAGAAATGTCCTTGCTTGGAATTTAAAGTAAAGTCCCGGATGAAAATGTCAGCTTGAAACAAATTGTGAAGCGAGTAGCGCGAGGGACGAGGATGAAATCCTGAAGGGTCCTTGAAGGGGAGTCTTACACATCCAGTCGGGCGAGCTCCGAGTCTAAGCCAAACAACCAGCAACAACGCTCCAAATTTGTACGCGTCGAAATCACTCTCTACTGTAAGGTCAAACGACATGGCAGTCAGTCTTGTTTCTCGTCTGCTCGTCCAGCCAAACTCAGCGCGCAATTCGTGTAGAGCCGTCTCCTCCACTCTCTTCGGGCTTCCCAGTCTACCTCCGTACCACGGTGCGTCCTCTTCCCGCGCACCTTCCGAGTCTTCACGTGCACCCAGCCTTGCTTCGCGCGCCGGTCGATCGAGATGGCTTGCAACGGCAGCTGAAGCTCCCTCGTCCTCAACCGAACCACCAGCAGATCCAAGAATTGCCCGAATAGTCGACGACATCTCCGGTCTGACCCTCCTTCAGGCCGCCGACCTCGTGTCGCTGCTCAAGGTGAGCACTGGCTCTCCTTCCCGGAATACACGCGCGTTTTCCTGACTCGTTTCGTTCTCTCGTCGTTTCACAGTCTCGCCTAAATATCCAAGAGATCGCCATGCCCACTGCTTCTGCGTCTGCTCCAGCTGCTGCTCCTCCCGCAGAAGAAGCTCCCGAGGTGAGGAATACACACCAATATATGGACTCGTGCGTATATACGTTCGTTTGCAGGAGAAGCCCAAGGAAAAAACGATCTTCAACGTCATGCTGAAATCGTTTGATGCGGTTGCCAAACCCAAAATCATTCGCGAGGTAAAGGCACTCGTACCCAACCTCACCCTCATCGATGTGAGTGCGCGTCATTACGACTTTGCATTGACTTGCCCATCTTTGCATGTTTCCCTTGCAGGCGAAGAGGTTCGTCGAGTCCGCCCCAAAAGTCCTCAAGGAGAATCTCTCAAAAGAAGACGCGGACAAACTAAAGTCGACCTTTGAAGCCCTTGGAGCGGTAGTTGTGCTTGAATGATTGATATTACTGACTCTCCGCAATTAGAATAATCTCGGTCAATGAGCAGTATGACTAGTTCGCTGCGGTTAAATTACACTGAGTACTGAACGTGAACAAAACATGGAGTGGCATTCGGAGAGAAACTCAGTCCTCCGAGAGATAACGGTATTCGAAACGGAAATCACTCTTCTTGCGCTGGCACCACGAGCCTTCCCAATCAAAGTAAACGTATACCCCTTGCTCGTACTCCTCCGTGATGGCCTGCGGCTCCGAGTGTCGCTGGAACCACGTCAAGTATTTGACATGGAACCGCCACGACTGGCGCTTCAATTCCTTGGCGGCAAGGTACCTATGCAGCGCGTTAAGTCTTCTAGCGCGCAGAAAGAGAGATGGCATACTGTTGATATGTTCCAGGTAGGTAGTAGAAAACATAGAAGAGCGTCTCTACATCGATCTGGGAGAAAAGAGCAGGCGAGCTCAGCACAGGATGTGGCGTCTGAGGGTAAAACGACGGCGTGTTGAAAGGGTGTCGAGGGACATAATACTTTGGCCTGGGTATGGTTGAGTAATTGTTACGATGCCTCGTGTGATTCCATCTTACTTCTCTGTGTCAACAGGCTGGGGAGCGTGGGTGTAGCCACCCTCCAAGAGCTTGTGTACTTCCCCCAAATTGTTCATGCGATGAGGCGCTACAGCCGTCAGGATGAACCAAACAAACAAGCAAGCTTGCGACTTACCTTTCTGCTTCACCGTCTCAAACGACGCAACAAGGTCTGACAAGGATCCTGGGAACGTAGTTGTCGCTGACCGACTTGGAGTTTGTTGGGCATGGTTTGCTGAAGGCGATCTGAGCATGCCTGCGTTAGGTTGTTCTTGGGCAGCTGATTGTTGCTCGGTAAAAGGCGGAACTTTGACACCTGGAGGATACTGGGGAGGTTGCGAAGAGGTGCTCGAAGGCGCTGGAAGTCCTGGAGCAGATGATTGTTGAACCTGCCGAGGAAGGGGGGAAGGGCCAGTTAGAGCAGGTGGTGGCACGTTGAACTGAGCTGCTTGGGCGGCGCCATTGGCCTGAGGCTGTTGAGTATCTGCAGACACGACTTGCTGCTTACGCGCACACGTTAAGTTTCATTCATTCCAAATAGGTGGCTGACAGAAAAACGTACTGGAACAGCAGGGGAAGAAGCCCGTGGCAGCACAGGCGACATTGCAGGCTCTGTAAATGTTCTTACCTAATGTCCAACGCAGAATCGCGCAACGTACCTTTGTGCAGTGTTGTACGCTGCGGAGACGAGGATGCGGCGGGACCACTCACAGAGCTTGGAACTGCTTCTGATATTGCAGGCGAGTCTTGTCCAGAGTAGAAAGATCCGTCTGGGTGATATGATACAGAGGCGGACGACAACATTGGGCTGGTAACCGAAGGGTGAGTGAGACTTGGTGATGACAACAGTTGTGATGACTCTGGTTGGTTCTGCGATAGCGAAGGTGCTATTGACGGTGCTGTCGGTGGTACCGGGGCAGGCGTCGTCGGTACGTTTGATGCTGCGTGAGCTGTTGGTGTTGGTGGAGCCATTGTCGCTGGAGAAGTCGACGAGACCGCAGCAGCGGCAGCGGCAGAATATCGAATGGGAGGCAACGTCGCTGGCGGACGAGGAGCAGGTGGTAAGCCTACTTTCAATATGCTGGACATTGGCTGTTGTGCGAAATTGGGATTTGGTGGTGGTTTCGCTGAATGCGCGCTGTTATTTCGGACGCGAACGCGAACCAAAGCAAACACTTACGCTCTGTTGCTAGCGACGTCTCTAGAGTGTCGTTTGAGACACGGAACATACAGGGAACTAGAGACTCACTCCGTAATTGTAACCCCACTCCCGGTTTCTTCTGAATAGGACTGTCGTCTCGTTTACTGCCGCTCGCAACACTTTCTTCGTCTTTATCGTGCTTCTTGGTCGATCTCTGTGGTGGATCTGTTGCCAAGTCAGACAAGCAGGATGAAGGGATACGGAAGGCTTGCCTTCGCTCTGGGCGTCGGAATCGTCGCTGGCATCGTTATCGTCGTTTGCCAGACCGAACTTTTCCTCCTCTTCCTCGAGACGGAGGTCATCGTAGAGGCCCATGTCTTCGTCAAAGTCCTCCTCCTGGTGGTACGGGTGAGAATGGATGAGCAAGGCTGGGTATGAGGACACACGGTATTGCTCTCGACGAAGTAAGTGACGTCCTCCTTGAGGGTAAGGACACGTTCTGTGGAGAGGGAGCCATTGTCGAGCAAGCGAAGGATGAGTTCTAGACGACTGATGTGCCATTTGCGGCGTTCGTTTAGATGTTCGAGGTCGTCCAGGCGACCTGCGGCGGACGACTGGCCCTTTCCGCGCTTCTTGCCGCCGCCCTGTAGAGACTCTATCTCTGCTTCGGACTGCTCGACCTGGAGAGTGAGGTCTTCTACGGACTGCTGTAGCCAGGTGGTGACCTCTAGTTTCTCCTGTGCCTTTGGATCTAGCTTTGCGGACTGCGTCAGGCCCTCTTTGGAGAAGGCCTTTGTTTTCATTTCCTTTTCGCAGGCCTTGAACTTTTCCATTTGCTACAAGGGGAGGTCAGACGAGAGAGCGGGAGCACACTGAGGCGATGACGGGTCCGAATGACGAGCGCGGCCATCGCGTACGCACTGTCTCGATGAGTCTCCTGTTCTCGAGGAGGAAGGACTTGTCTTTGATGTCGTTGCTTGCGACCCAAGTTTTGATCTGGTCGCGGAGACGCTGTAGTTTCTTTATCTGAGTCTTGAGATCTGTCTCGAGCTTCTCCTTCTGCGTCTGGTTGGTGGACGCCTGCATCTTGTCGTATATGCTCTCGAAGAGCTCGACGCCCTCTGCGACCTTTTTGAGGGTGCGGTCTATCTCTGCTGTGGGTGTGTCGGCCGGGCGTTGTGTACGGGAGAGAGACGGGGGATGGACGTACTCTGTAGCTTCCGTGCCGCCATGGTCGCACTCTCAGAGAGCACTGGAGTGCGAGCGTGTGTTTAAATGCGAGGTTACATAATCAGAGTCTCCTTGTGTCTCGTCCACGATGAAGACCCTCCGCAAGTCCCTGCACAGAGACACCCACCGTCTCCAGATCTCCACGCCCCTCCCGCTGCAAAAGCACGCACCCGCTCAGAAGGTCGTCCGCGCCATCGCTCCCCACACGCCCTCCACACCGGACCAGCTCTCGTTCCAAAAGGGCGACTTCTTCTACGTAACCGCAGATCCAGGCACTGATGTCTACGAGGTCCACAACCCAGTCACAGGCGCACGCGGCCACGTCCCAAAGAGTCTCTTCGAGGAAGTACTGAAGAGTCCCTCCGTGTGAGTACGCTCGGGGCCCGCGTTCTCTCCCCTTCGCTTACCCCCACAAGCGCACGCACACCCAACCTCACCAGCCCGACCAGCCCTGTCGACATTCCAAGGACACCAAAGACGCACGCATTCTACGCCGTCGTCCTTCACGACTTCCTCGCCGAACGCGCAGACGAGTTCGAAGCCAAGGCCGGAGATCCAATCTCCGTCGTCGCACAGTCCAATCGCGAATGGTTCGTCGCCAAACCAATCGGCAGGCTTGGCCGTCCTGGCTTGATCCCTGCCTCCTTCGTCGAGCTCCGTGATCCCGTATCAAACCTGCCCATCGACGACGTCGATGCACTCATAGACCGTGGCGATCTACCAAAGGTCGAGGACTGGAAAAAGGCCATGATCAACTACAAGCAGAACAGCATCTCTCTCGGTGTCATCGACGACGCCCAACAGTCTGTCCAAAACAGCCCTTACTCACAATCCACCGCTTCCCCCCTCCCAACTCGACCCCCCACTCCCCCTCCCGTCTCCACTCCCACTCCCCGTCCCCCTTCCCAAATCCCTTTGCCAGATGGCATCGCCCTTTCCGCAGAAATCGTCTCCTTCCATCACGAAATGGACGACTACTGGTTCCGCATCGATGCCATCTTCCAACCTTATGATCCCCATGACCCTTACGTTCTCCCCAACGCCAAACAGCTCGTCCTTTTCAGACGTTACAACGACTTTTACGATTTCCAAGTCGACCTTTTGAAAACATTTCCCCAAGAAGCTGGTCAGGAATCTGGATCAACCCGGATCCTTCCCTATATGCCCGGTCCCGCCGATAAGGTCGACGATGAAGTCACTGCCATGCGACGACTCGAGCTGGACCAATACATTCGAAAACTTTGCGACTTGAATTCCGTCGGCGCCTCCTACATCTTGGAGCACCAACTCATTCGCACCTTCCTTGCTTTGAAACCAGGCGATGCAGAGATCGAGATCGAGCCTCGCTACGCGCAAATTAGCGCACTATTTTCCGAGGGTGGAGAGCAAGACCCTACCAGAGTCGCCCACAGTGATCTGATTACACGCGAATTCGAACAAGAAGTTCGTGATACGCTAGGCGATATGAAACTATCAGACCGCGATGAACGCAGCGACGGTTCAGACTATGGCGAGGACCCCACTCCCCCTCCACATTCCTTCCCGAGAGCAAGGAGCACTGCCCACCAACGATCCGATACGCTCCCTTCTGTTCGTCACCCAGATGCGCTCCATTACCACAATGGAGAAATGTCTGCGCCTCACGGTGAACGATCGAACGGTCACACGAATGTTTTGCGCGCATCACGCGGATCAGGTACCTCGAATAGTCAATGGCCCGACTACACGACACCATCACCATCGTCGCTGCACTCGTCGCAACCATCCTTCACGTCCCGTTCGCGTTCACATTCCTCGGCCACCACTAACCTGAATGCACCCCCCTTGTCTGCAGGCAATCCCCAGATTGCCTTTGTCAAGATCAAGATTTTCGACCGTGTCACTGATGACTTGATCGCAATTCGCGTTCATCCCAAGGTGACGCACTCTGAACTCATGAGTAAAGTCCACGGTCGCCTGGGTACGAGCGTATCCCAACTACGGTACCGCGATAGTCTCCACAACGAGTTCATAGGACTCGAAGGTGACCACGACTTGCGCGACTGGATAAAAAGTGCAGAGAAACACGTCTTGTATGCTGATTGATGCTCTAATAGTGTCTGTATGTGGGTGGAGATATTGGTTATATTCTAGATTTCTATGAACTTCGTTCTGTAGTTTTCTGTATTAGTTTCCTTTTTCTTCGTCGTTACCTGGGACGTGTGTTCTACTTTGATGTGTTTCGCTGTAATACTTTGTAGTGGTTGTAGTGGTTGCTTTGCTCCCGCGACTTCGTTGACAAGCAGCACTAGTACCAGTACTTCGTACATATTGACATGTCTCGACCTCAAAACGCCCAAGTACCCTCTGAAACACTACCGCCAACAGCTAGAGCAATCGCGCTCTTTCTCGCCTCAACGCCCACCGTTCAAGATGCACAACCGGGCGTTCTCCACCAGCTCCTCGAGTTCGCGCATCGCTACACGACTCAGGTCTTGTCGGATGCCCAAGTGTACGCAGAGCACGCCGGTCGCTCAGGCGTGTCCAAAATCGAGATGGACGACGTCGTCTTGGCGGTACAAGCGCGCGTCGGATGGGAGTTTGGAGGCCGCGCGCCCAAGGAGGTGCGTCAGAATCCGTCCGTCCGTCGGGGGAAGGGAGGGGGGCACGCGCCCCCCCATCGCTCACAGCTCTCCATAGTACCTCATGTCTCTCGCGTCGCAAACGAACGCGACCCCGCTTCCCACCGTCCCAGAGGTCTTTGGTGTCCGGCTCCCGCCGTCCTCGGAAACGCTGACGTGCGTCAACTTTGACCTCGTGCCGAACAACCCGCCACCGACCGTGAAGCTGTACGAGCAAGAGGTGGAGGAGATCGACGAGGACGAGGAAGGGGTGCGGGCGCAGGAGGACGAGGAGGACGAAGCGGATATGGAACCGGCTGCGATTCCGGTCGCAAACGCGCCCATTACCCCGACCGACGTCGAGATGGGAGGGACGCCTGCGCCGGTCATCGCAGGTGAAGCACTGGAAGAGGGTAGCGAGAACGGAGAAGAAGCAGATTTGTTTGGAGGAGGTGGAGACGATGAAGACGACGGGAGCAATGCAGACGAAGCGATGGAGGAGGTACAGACAACCAGTACACCTTCCAGTGGTGTCAAGCGGAAACTCGTCGAGGAAGAGGATTATGATTGATCACATTCGATCGACCAGCCGGGGTGTAGTTTAGAGAATTTCTAATATGTATCATAAATACGACAAAGAGCGGCGACTAGAATCCAGAATCAAGTTACAGAGTACCTCATGGGTAACTTGTAGGGGACCACATGCCAACAATGGTTAGTGTTCATCGTTGCATTGAAACAGCGATGATGATGATGAATATAGCAACGATAACGAGAATGATCGCGCTCCATGCTGGAAAGCAACGAGGTCAACACAAGGAGGGCTAGGAGCGGAAAAAACTGACATTGACTCCCAAAGACTTCGGGAATGCTGACCACGCGTATGGAACTGTCAACGCCACCTGACACGAGTAGTTTCGAGTCAGGACTGAATCGAAGGGTGGTGATTGAGAACTCGTGTGCCTTCAAGATGGACAACAGTGGCTAATGGTTTTGGCCGGTTAATATCATAATGCGGAAAATACATATAGTCCCGCTCACCGCCAAAGTATTCGAGTCCAAAACACCGAGACTGTAGTCAGATGCACCGAATGCAAGTAGCCTGCCGTCCGAGCTGTGAAAGTTCGCTTGGCATGTTGGCCTACACGTGTCAAGGTTGCAAACGCACCTCACATCAAAGCACGTCACGTTACCATCACAGACTTTCCGGATGGTTTCTACGCCAGCCTGGAAGGTGCCATCTTTTTCGGTGATCTTCCACTTCATAACGTACGCTCGCCTCTTGGCAAGCTTCTCGTGTTTGCCACGAGGCAGGGTAACGTTGATCACAGAATACAACGTGTCCTGGCGAATAGGGTGCAGCCTATAGAGATGGTGACCTAGACTGAAGTCAGCTGCACGTGTGCACTCACCGTGCAGCACGAAACGTAATGTTTGATCGAAAGGGAACCCCGGATATCGCGGGACGTTCGATAGTTTCAATCACGTCAAGCGCTCTTTTATCCGAGGTCGACTGTAGGATCTCATCCTTTGCTCTGCTATTGTGCTCGTCATCATCAACATGGGTGGGTAGAGCATACACCAAAAGCTTTGAACTGGTCACGAGAAAGAGCTGGAACGATAGTTTTCCAAAGAGGCTGCTGGAGAGGGCGTGAATCGACGTACGCAAGATGAAGAGAGAGTCGCGTCATAAATTTCTCCCTCGCTCACATGTATTGAAGGTGTCACAGGTAAAAGAGAGTCGTAGTCGAGGACAGAGAACTGGAAGGTTTGGTTGAGAGCGGTGATCAAGGCGTGAATAGGGGATGTTTTACATCATGAACGCCAGCAGCGACCAGATATTTGCTATTCGGTGAGAGGACCGTCACGCGCTGGAGGTGGGGTAGTTGTGATGTCGACTATGTTGATTAAGAGACGAACCTGATAATCATCCAAGTTGCCAGAGGTGAGCGTACTGCACGTGGCGAGCTGTGCGAACCTTGACGACAAAGTTAACGGAGAACAGTGGGTAGATTGGGAGTGGTACTTGTGCTCGTCTGTGCTCACTGAGAATTTTCTGCAGTTCTCGTTCTCCCCCTTTTGCAACTTTTCTGCGTTGCTATTTATGCCACACACGAGAGTCCTGCTCTGCGACTATGTGTTATTGAGAATCCGCGGACATGTCACGTATGTGATACCTGGGGATGAACTGCCATGCTCATTGGCGCGTCCTCGTCCTTTTCGAGTTCCAGCTCGCTGAGGGTGTGCAGCTTTCTATCATGAGACACGCGGAATAGTCTCTGGTCGAGGGTGGGTGAAGGGACGCAACCCGACGCGCAGTGGACGTACTAGTTTGTTCTTTATTCCTGTTCTCGAAGCGCCGCCTCCTGCGCCGACGAGGACCTGATCGTCTGCGATGAATGCGCATGAGTAGACGGGAAAGGCGGGAAAGGAGTGTGCGGTGTGCTGGGCGCGCATGACGAGTACGAGTGCTGTGGTTGACTGGACTGAACCGTATGAACGAGCAAGCGTGAGAAATACCTTCTAAAAGTAGTTACTCTGCTATTGGCCAAATTTCTTGTCCAGGGCTCGGCACGTTTGGTCGGGTTTGGTGCGAGGACAGTCCTCACTAGATCCCCCATGTCCTGGGTGGACGATCCTGGAATCGTCCTGCCCCACCTCACCATCCAGTCCATCATCGGAATCAGCGTGTCCATCGCTGGCAATGTGCTCATTTCCTTTGCCCTCAACCTCCAAAAACTCGCCCATCTAAGACTAGACCACGGGCGCCAAAACGGTCAATCGGACGTGGAAAGGGAAGGTAGACCACAAGTGTGGGTCACCCACCCTGACCTCGCCCGTGTCGGTGCAGCCCAGCTGGCCTCGGGAGAGAACCACCAATTCGAAACGCAGCCACTCATTCCCCGCCGACCTACCAGCCAACCTCCTCCGTCGACCTACGGCTTGGCCAACTACCACGTGTCCATCAATGCGGATGATGCTAGGAGCCGCAGAAGCAGCAATGCTGTGCGATCCAGACGCGGCCAGCGCAAACCCTCGTTGATTTCGCGCTTTCTGCCTATACCGTTGATACTCGGGAATGATTCGCATCCGTCAAGCACACGCGTAAATCTCTCAAATGCCCCAGTGATACCGGATGGAGACGTCTTGCCCCCACGAAATATACGGACGAACCATCAAGGCAACGGCAACTCCCATAACACTCATGAAGACGGAAAAGAGACCGATTACCTACGCTCCAAACTATGGTTTGTCAGTCACGTACACTCGATTATTTGACTCGACTCTTTCACGTAGGTGGACTGGTTTCGTACTGATGAACCTTGGCGAGACGGGGAACTTCATTTCCTACGCGTTCGCGCCTGCCTCGGTCGTTGCGCCACTTGGGACGGTGAGACCGCTACTCGCTCTTTCAGGGTGACCAGTTCCCTCAAGTATCGTTATTGCCCAGTTTGCTCTGGTTGCCAATTGCTTTTTCGCGCCTTTACTTCTAAAGGAGCGCTTCCGCCCGGTAAAGTAAATTCGTTGCAACCAGGAGCGGAGACATTAATCAACACTCTAGCGTGATATATTCGGAATCTTACTTGCCGTCATCGGGGCGACAACCGTGGTACTTTCCTCTCCATCATCGGATGGTCCACCACCCGTGTTGACACCCGGTGCTCTGGTGGAGGCAATAAGCCAGCGTTCTTTCGTGATCTTTTCGATTATATACTTGGTGGCTGCCGTCATCCTTGGTTGCCTTAGTGAAGGTAGCCTGGGCAGACGCGTGGTTGTGATCGATGTTGGCTTGTGTGCTGTCTTTGGTAGGGTGTCGTGAAATGCACGAAGGATGGCGGACTAACCCTCCTGGCAGGCGGTTTTACGGTGCTAGCGACCAAAGCGATTTCCACGCTTTTGACCGAGGAATGGGTGAATATAGTGACAGAATGGATCACTTACCCCACCCTAGCTGTTAGCCCAGTCGCTCTGTGTATGGACTTTGCGCTGATCACCCTTTGTAGGTGCTTATCATCACGGGTGTCCTTCAGATTCGGTACCTCAACCGAGCGTTGAGACGTTTTGACGCCAAAACTGTCGTTCCAACCCAATTTGTGTTTTTCACGCTGTCTGCCGTCGTCGGATCTGCGGTCCTATATGGCGACTTCCGGAGAGCCAGGTTTCACGAGATGCTGACGTTTTTGTATGGCTGTGCCGCTACGTTCGCAGGAGTGTTCGTCATCGCGAGTGGCCCAAATGGAAATACGAGCGAATCGATACATGACGAGGAACGGCGTGATCCAGGAGGCAGATGGCAGGTGGCCTCGAGGATCGATGGGGCTGGATCGCTGGTGGCACAAAACCATCCAGCTCAAGGGCCGCCAAAAGTGGGTGCGCGCGAGATCCCGGTGCTCAGGCACAAGCAAAGTGCGGTGAGTCTGGTGGGATACACGCCGGTGCAAAACATTTTGCTAGTACATACACCGCCGACGCACTGGGAGGGAGAGAGGGAGAGCACTGGATGATTTGTTCGATGTCTTGTTATGCTGTCTTGTTTTTCTGTATCACCGCTTATTACGTAATGGGGCACTATGGATTACATCATATTCCAAGAAAGTCGTCGATGATGGGGATGCTATGACGTCAGGCAGCGGAGCTCCAACGGTCTGGAATGACAAAAAGGACGTGCTGCACATACGCCCTCCCTCCAGTTTTTCCGCCCGTCTCACTCCCTCACATCTACGTCTCACCATCCTCCACGTCGTCGACGCCACTAGGACAATGCCCGCCGTGGTCGCCGCCTTCAAAAGTACGTCTACTCCCTACCCATTTCGAAGGCCGTAATATAACTCCGACAAACCCCCACGTCGGCAGATCTCATCCGCAAACACCAAAATCATCGTCAGCCCGACTCTGACACCCAGGAACACTCAAAGTCGCCGTCATACGCATCTCAGAGTGCCACAGCACAGCCGCAACCCCCGGAGCCCGCAATACCTCCCATAGAACATCCCGCTCAATCACCCCCTTCTCCCGAAGCCGTTACGAAACGAGAGATGGTTGCCCCACCGGAGTTACAGCCGAAGTCAAACTTGCCCACATACAGAGGACTTGAGAACTTCAGGCTCATGGCTCAGATGGGAGAGTCAGTGTATACCGTACTCGTGTCCGATGGACTAGACTGACGTTGGCGTCTAGTGGTGCTTTCTCCACCGTCTACAAGGCTATTGACCTTTCGACCGGTGAAAACGTAGCCGGTGAGTACACCGATGTAATCGACGAGTCATCCGCCGTCGCCTAAAATGTCTCTCAGTCAAAGTAGTTCGAAAGCACGAACTGAACGCTTCACAGGTAAGTACCCACAGCCGAGATTGTCCTCCAGTAGTTCATATTACCCCGCCCCCTTCCCTTCCCTTATCCTTCCTGGTTCCCCGCCTGCTCACATGACACCTATCCTCCATATCGTCCCTCTGTAAGGCCGGCGAAAAATATCTCAGCCCCCATTTTAAGAAAAAGCCGCGCGTCACAGAGGTGACATCCTTTACTTTCTCCCCCGAATATGACGTTGTGATACTGACTGCATTCTCTTTACCGCAAGCGTGCAAACATTCTTAAAGGTGCGTTTAGTACGTCGAAGCCGACAAACGGGTCTTTAACGGTCCGCAGAGGTCCAAATAATGCGCGGTATGAGTCATCCATCAATAGTCAAGTTGATTTCGTTTTCCGAATCACCGGACTATTATTTCCTTGTACTCGAACGTAAGTAGTTTTACTCATCTGATTCGGTAGTCTTGGTTCACGTCTACTTCTAGTCATGGAGGGAGGGGAACTGTTCCATCAAATTGTTAAACTCACTTACTTCAGCGAAAATCTTGCGAGGCACGTCATCCTTCAAGTTGCTCAGGGTATCCGATATATCCACGAGGAGCGCGGCGTGGTTCATCGGTGAGCCTCTTCAGATAACGATATCCTCACTATCATCAACTCTTCTGGTTTGTATAGGGATATCAAACCGGAGAACCTGCTCTTTGAACGAATACCCATAATTCCCTCCAAGGTGTTCATACGACGTCCATATGATGAAGACAAGGAAGACGAGGGTGAATTTATACCTGGAGTTGGTGGCGGTGGCATTGGGCAAGTCAAGATCGCCGACTTTGGCTTATCGAAAGTAGTTTGGAACGAGGACACTATGACGCCATGCGGGACGGTTGGCTACACTGCTCCTGAAATCGTCAAGGACGAACGTTACTCGAAAAGCGTCGACATGTGGGCACTTGGTTGCGTTCTCTACACGCTTCTTTGTGGATTTCCTCCTTTCTACGACGAGAGCATCAGCGTTCTGACCGAGAAGGTTGCCCGAGGATATTATACGTTCCTCAGTCCTTTTTGGGATCATATCAGTGCTTCAGGTATCTTCAGATTCTTCAGTCATGTAATCATCGATCTCACTGCATTTGTAGCCAAGGACCTCATAGAACACCTACTGTGCGTAGATCCGGCTCAACGTTATACCATAGACGAGTTTCTGGCGCATCCCTGGTGTAACACATCACCGATTTCGCTAGCTCCGCCAACACCTAATTCTTATCCCCGAACTCCACCTCTTGACTCACCCCTCTTGACTGCCGCACACGGTGGAATCGAATCAGCACGCTCCCCTGGGCTGGCAACCTTGAAGGAAGCTTTCGACATCACGTATGCGGTGCACAGAATGGAAGAAGAAGGGGCACGTCGACGCGCCTACCACGGACGGGGCGGTGCGGGAGCAAGAGGATTTTTGCATGGGCTCAACGAGGACGATGAAAACGACGATGCTGATGACGAAAGCCTGGTCAATGAAGCTCGCCATAGACGGGGTCAAGCTAGGGTTTTGGGAGACACGAAGGTAGCTGCAGCACGCAAGGTGGACGCAACCGCGGTCGTGAATGTAATCCCGGAGAAGAGTCTGTGGGACGGGCGGGCCGGACCCCGCGATCGGGGCCGCCGCACAGGAGGTCCGAAAGGTTTCGAGTTGGACATAGATAATGCAACGTTGCTCGGCCGTCGGAACAAGAGGACAGCAAAAGACGTCGCAAATCCTATAGTGCAGAAGATGATTCCCCCAGGAAGCCCGATGCGTGTCGAGTAATGCGCTCGCCACCCACACCTCTCAGCCCTCATCCAACTTGCCCTCCAATGGACATTGTTTCGAGCTGGTCATTCACCGTCCAACGGCTTATGTCCAGCATTCGCGCCTTCATGGATAGGCGTTACATCTTCCGGACAATTCTGCATCCCACTAGATGGGTTTCATGCTCTGCGATGCACATCTTTCCAACTTTGATACCGTACTCTTAACAACATAATTGTTCGTAGTATGACATGGCGCAGGACATGATTCCGCAGCCAAGTGAATGTCAGATGCTGTACTCTACCGTGATATCATTGTTGTTTGTTAGATCGGTGCCAGATGGCACGGTGCCGCCGTTCCCCCGTATCATGCCGACTGAAACCATTGCATATTGTTAAGACGGCAGGAGTAAGCAAGATATACGAAAACGTGCTAACAGGTCTTGATGACTAGACGTATGTTCACTCTTCTACAACGAGTATAGAAGCACCCCCGTCTTTTGTGACCCGACGGCGTGTCTTCATCAATATGTATCGCCTCCCGAACTGGTTCAACCTTGGAATTTGGTTGAGAGTGACACTCCTCTGAGTTCCCTGAGCGACAGTAACTTGCTGTCCGTCTGGAAACACACCAAATCCAGACGGTGCGAGTACGATAGCCTCCCCTGTCTGCATATAATGCGACTGATTCAGCACAGGTCCAGTCCCCGGTTGTGTGCGAGTCTCACCTCAAGTCTAACCACGCGGTCAAACGCGTCTTCTGCGGAAATGTCGGCGGATACGTGTTTTGCGAGGTGTTCCCACCAAGACGGGGAGGAGAATCGGTGCAGAATAGCGACACTGCAGAGATCCAGGAGAACCGGTGGGACTACGGTGGGTTCTGCGGGGATGAGCGTTAACAGAGAGAGAGACTCGAGTCAGGGATGGCATGCTTGCCTTGCGTGCTAATAATCAAGCGCATAGCGAGATGCCGTTGCTCTCGTGCCAGTGTCAGCAAGCATTTAGTGAGTCCCGCCACGGTCTTGTGCGGAGACAGGTACTAGAGACGAGGAGGGCTCGTAAACGACGCGGAGATTGTTCGTAATTGCTTACTTTGTGCGCTTCGTCTACTACGAGCACCTTGCCGGTTCCGACTTCTGCCCGGACAAACAGGCGAGTAATGATTTCGAACAACCCGCATGCTGAGGCAGGATCGATGAAAGGGTCAGAAAGGTCGACGATAGTGAGCTGTCCGGCCACAAATCGTTCGGCTCGTGGACTAGAGCGCGGGCGGGTATCCAGAAAAGATGTTAGCAGGGCCATACGTTGTTGCAACCCGGCCAGTTGAGCTGCGTTAAAGGATTCTTTCTTATCCTCTAGTCGTTTCATGAACTCATCGTAACTAAAATCTTCCCCTAAATCTCTAAGAATAGACTGGAACTGATCAGCCTCGAAGAATCGGAACGGGTTCTTCACTTACAAGGACGCCTTGAATATAGAGTGGCGCGGACTCGGATGAGCCAACTGCCATCATAGACAGGAATGCCTGAGCGTCGAGCTCATCTTTTTTGAGTAGAAGAGGTTCGACTGTCACTGGCTTCCCAAGAGGTGCATACACAGTCGTCATCGTCTTGAGAGACGAGCGCGAAACATAGACTTTAACTCTAGGCGTTTGAATTGTGGGTATGTCGGACAAAGCTATCCAAGCGGCTTCGCTGGGCCTGGCACCGGGCCCTCCTTCGCCGAAGTGAAGAACGAGGCCAGAAAGTGGCTTCTGCAAGAAGCCAAGCGGACGCAGATTCGGGATAAACATGCTCTCTAACAAAATGGAGACCGTATGGGACTTTCCAGACCCTTGTACGCCACAGACGACTGCGGAGAACGGAGCATTCTGCAATCCGCGAGTAAAGATGACCCTTCTAGAGACAAAATGAAGATTGTTCTCACTGTGTTGATATATAGACGTGGGTCAGTTGGTGAGTATGCCTGAGATTTATTGCTGAAAATATAATATATATCAGGCAAGAATGTGGAACTCAGTAACGACATACAATATATGCAGTGCTCGTCCGAGAACGCCGTACTGAGTCATTTTGTCGTGGTAACCTGCGGCAACGTATGCATCACGGGTAACTATAGGGGCGGTCCGAAGTTCATGGTCCCTGCTGCGACCATGAGTGTCGTTTGCGCTGTCATGGAGGAGGGCAAGCTCCTCCTGAGACGTGCATGTCAAAGAGATGCGTTTGAGATAAACATTTCTGAAACGCACGTAGACGGGCCCCGAGTCTGGTGAGAGCAGAGACCATACGGTGCCATTCATGTTGTCCTAGAAGTAATATGGCAATTGGATGACACAGCATTCAACCCCATCAGCCAGCCGCATCGTGTCGACAACAGAGACGCACGGATGAGGTAGTATTGTGCACAGTACTCTTTGGCATGGCCATTTCTGTTGTTCTCGCTGGATTCGTGGTGGAGACGGAGACCGGCTGCTGCATCGGCTCAGTAATATAAAAAGGAGAGGATGAAGAGAATCATCCACCGTTACCGCCTCGATCGGAGGAAGAGATGCGTATCTGATTGATCCAGGACTTGGATCCCCGCCACTGGCAGATATCGAAGACGAGGTATTCCCGCTCTGCAATGGACTCAGAGGTGCGAAATTGATCGAATCGATGTGAGAATACTTGAGAAAGACGCGAATTAGGCGTGTGTTGATGAGGATCCAACACAGAACGGAAGGTATCCTGGAGCAACGGGCGGGAGGTGGATGGCACTAGGGACTTGCCCTTTTTGTGTTTCTTTTGACCTAAGAGCGTGTTCCCCGTCTCTTTCATTGGCTCGGATGGAAGGGACAAAGTTAGGGAGAGAAGACCGCGTGTCAAGCCAGGATGAGGGTCTCTTTATACCTGTCCCACACGATGCGTGATGCACTGACATGAGCGTAGTGGGTGCGTGTGAGACTCATGTGTGGGCGTCGACGGAAAAGCTGTGGAAACGCGGCGTCCACATTGGTGTCGAGAAACAACAGCTGCAGTACCCTTGTTCCCGACACGAGTCGTGTGATGTCAGGATGGTTACATCAATTTGGTCCTTGTCCGAACCAAATCATACGCCGACTCGATGCCAGCCTTGTTCGACGTTCCCGGCTGGCCCATACCATCCGTTCCGGTCTCTGCACAGCGCCAGTCGAAGAAGCGCAAGCGCGCTGCCAGCTCAGAAGAGCAAGAACTGCTCCGCAATGCCCAAGCCAACTTCGACAAACTCATAGATTCTCTCGGTGATGGCGCTACCTTTCGTGACGACACGGGCGATGCATCGTCAAAGAAGAAAAAGCATAACAAGCCTTCATCCCGACCTTCCCAGCGTGATCAGGATAGAAAGGACCGGGACCGTCCCCAAGGAAAACCGCACAGCCAGACAAAAGGCCCAGTTCCTCCGACAGGAGGCTCATCCACTACTTCCAACAGAGCCGCGTTGCCAAGTAAGAAAGCGAAGAAGAAAAATGCGAAGCATGCAGTCCAGCCCTCGGACACGCCTGAACATTCTGCCGCTGTTCAGGTCACGGGCAATCTAACCCCACTTCAGCAAAGTTTGAGGAAGAGTTTGGATGGAGCTCGCTTCAGGTCTGTGTCCTTAGATCCATGGAGATCCGTTGGGTTGACCAGCGCATGGCCTAGACTCCTAAACGAAACCTTGTACAAGTCCAGTAGTCATGAAGCAGTCAAAATGATGAAGGAAGATCCCAAGGTATTTGAAGACGTTGGTGCGAACGATTAGGGTTTTGGCGCAAGCTCACTCGGATGCAGTACCATGTCGGCTTCCGACGTCAAGTGCAATCCTGGCCATCAAATCCAGTCTCGCATTACATTTCGAAATTATCATCATATCCTGCCAAGACGGTGATCGCAGACTTGGGATGTGGGGACGCTGCACTTGCCCGGGCTCTTCTAGCGAAGGACTTGACCATCATATCATTCGACCTGGTTTCTGACGGGGCGTATGTGATTGAGGCGGACATCTGTTCTCAGGTACCATTGCCTGGTTCTGAGCCACAGTCCACGGAGGCCATCCAGGGCGAGGCTCAGATCGTTGATGTCGTGGTGTGTGCACTCAGCCTCATGAGTACCAACTGGCCCAAATGCATACGAGAGGCGTGGAGAATCCTGCGACCGGGGTGCGCTTCGTATCATGACCTGTCTAAACGGGGTCACTTACACAGTCGCTAGGGGAGAGTTGATGATCGCCGAGGTTGCGAGCCGCTTCACGAGTGCGGGCGAGTTCGCGTCGTTGATCGCTGCCGTTGGTTTCAAACTTCAGCACAAGGTAGTCGTTGTCCATACCGCCGAATGCCCACGGGTGACATAAATTACAGGACGATCGCAACAGCCACTTCACGCTTTTCCAGTTCAAAAAGGTGGCGAGACCGGTGATTTCAGAAAAGGAATGGGCAGGACTCGTGTCTCGTGGTCGTGTTTTGAAGTCATGCGAGTATAAGAGACGATGAGGAGGAGGTGTTGGCCTGAAATGGAAAGCACGTTTGTCGTTGCGACTCGGAGTGACTTTCGTTGTTGCACGATCCTAGTGTCACTTGATATTCGTGATGCCAGGAAATCGACATGTCCTATCACACCCTGTCGTCAATGCACGGCTGTCGCAACTCAGGTTGACGTTGACCAGTCCCAAAGACTTCCGCGAGGTGGGTGGTATTACACCAAACGACGACGCCAACTGAGGGGCCAGCAGGGTATCCATGACATCAGCTTTGTTTTGGGCGTAGAGGCCTCAAGAGACCTTGAACAGGAGTCATTCCATGGGGTGGGTGTGATTCACGGACGTATCGCGTGCTGACAGCCGCTGATAGCACACCCCCGTTGCTCCCTTCACGGGGACTGTCATCAAACCGCGAATTGGTCTGACACCAATTCTCAGGGCTGGCTTGGGAATGACGGATGCGCTTTTGAAGCTCTTCCCGTATGTGAACCCAAAGTAACACGGCGGAACGGGTCT
>JBBPOB010000008.1:0-66608 GCA_038091275.1 Tylopilus subfusipes
GGACCCAGTCGCCGCTAGATTTTGATTGCGTCAGGCCAAGGAAGATTGTGCGATGCGTCGACCCGCTTCCATCCAAACGAACGCTCGACCTCTGGCAGGCCGGGGGCAAGTTTACAGCGGAGACGGAAAGCGTCCTCAACTGCGCGGCGGTCGCGGACGAGCCGCTGCTCCTCGAGCGTGAGCGGCTGGTTGAAGGTCTCGTATATCGCTCCGAAGACGTCTCGACAGCGAATCCCGTGGGCGTTCTTGACGTCCACCACCCAAGAGAACGGCCCGTACTCGAACGTGATGAGCATGTTTATCATGGTGCCGTTGGCCGCTGGCTTGTTCAGATCAACGTCGAGTTTCGTTCGAGAACCACGATCCTGGAAGACTATTTCATTGACCGGAAAGGCAACATCGAAGCGTAGGGGTGGCTTCGATCGTCGTGGATCGTAGGGACATAACTGCCAATGTAGGTCGAATGCAGGTGGTTTCATGGGCACTGTCGCCAACGGCCAGATAAGATTGTGGGAAAGGAGTGGGTCAAGCGCGTACATACCCAAGCGCGATGGCGGAGGTAACATGGCAGGGATGTTGTACCGGGCTACATTTTTGGCAGATAGTATCTCGTCCTCGTTTTCGCACAAGTCACGGGCTGTGCGTTCTTGCTTCCCTTGAGAATGGACTTCAGGGGCTTGGCTCCAGACGATGAAGTGACCATGGCGGGGGTCGGCGGCGGCGGCGTGTCGCCAGGTGAGGGGAGACGAAATAGATCATCCAACGACTCCTCTGGGAGGGATAGCTTTTGATGAATTGGTGTGGTCGGGACAACAAATGCACTTGTTGTGGAATGCCGTTGCTTGAACATGCCAGACATTGCATGATCTCTTGGCTTGAGGGCGGTTTACTCCTAGACAAGGCATGGGATAATCCCTCTGATATATAACCCAATCTTCACAAAGTGTCGTGGTCTCCTAATCTGGGTAGCATCGAGAAATAGATAGATTCGGCCTACGCCGCGTACAAGACGCGATGAATAAGAGAAGAGGACGAGTCAAAGGAAAGGATGGGAGACAGATCGAACTAAATAAGAGACGCATGGCGGACCGGGGTGAAACAACAAGGGAACGAATATAGAGGGTCCGAGTCCGAGTCACGGTCATGACACAAAGTATCATACAGCGGTCGGCGATCGAGCCAGTATGTAGAACTTGGAGGTCTTATGCAACCCGTTCTCATAGATCTAGGCTCGGCTCACCCAACGCACGTTCGCTCGTTTACCTACACGACCGTCACTTTCCAATCACCACCTCATTCTCTACACGATCCTTGCTAGTGGCAACGACACACCCGTCAGAGAACGATGCCGTACACACTTTATGCCAGGATCCATCGTCGTTGGGAGTCACCACGATCCCGTAATGAAATAATTCATCCTCCTCGGATCTGCAAACGAGTACGGTCACTTCCCGGTCAAATAGGTTCGCGTCCCCGAGCCTATTTTTCCGCATGCTGCCACGAGGTTGAGCATTGGAAAGCGGAATCTCGAGAATAGACGAAAGCGCCTGTTCTGCGCCACGGTCCCTCGCGCCCTCCTCGAACAACGGTTCGAGCAACGGCCAGTTTGCCCTCAGACTTCTTTGAGCCCTAACGGCAGTGGCCGCATAATCGGCGGACAGCTGCACCTTGGAAAAGTCGTCCGTGAGCTTGGCGTACTGGGAGACGGTCGTGATAGAGGGCCACGTCATCTGAAGTCGAGCTTGGATGTCTGCCAACGTCGTGTGGGTGTTCTCCGGCTTTGTAACCACCACGTTCCACAGTGGTGCACTACGCACGACTGTTTTGGGGGATTTCCCCTCGCCGAAAATGACGTACGCATCCGTCGGGTGATAAATATCTGTCTCATAGGAGGGATACTCCATGGGCCCATCGAGCCTGACCATTCCAGACCAGTGAAGGGTATTGTCCATGTTGTTCTCAGGGGGGAGCGTGTTGAAGGTAAGGCTGTCAAGAACGTCGGTTGGCGGCATTAGCATCATGAGCTTCAGCACCGCTTGTTCGAGGCTGATGCTGTAGTCCACATCCAACTGAGGGAATCGCGGGGAGTAGGAAAGGACGCCAAGCATGCCATAGACCTTGTCGTTGATGTGACGGTTGCTACAACTGCGCTTACTAGTCTGCATCAACGAGCGATGGGCATTGGTCCTCGGCATCGGTACAAGGGCGTTTAGCACATCCTGGATAGAGAGACTGGGGTCATTGGGACGCAATGGAGGCAATCGATAGCGGGGTGTGAGGTATGGGGACATCATCAAGACAGAGATATAGACTTCGTCACGCCTTAAGACGTGATCACCGGAGACAAACAGCAGTACCTTTGGCAGCTGAAGTTCCTGGTACGTCCATACTCGCTCGAACCAATCGCAGATCCATGCTTTCTGGCCGTCATCGTATGTGTAGGCCATCTGTGCAAATTTGGCGTCGGGTGTTAACGTCCCGAAGGCAACAGAGCCAGCGCTCTGAGAGTAAATGGTCGCCATGAACGGAACCTGCTCCTTCTTTTCTTCTTCCCCCTCCTGGTCAATGCAGGCAGCGGCCATCCAAACGTATTCGGCATCGTATGGTTCAACAATCTGACAAGTCTTCTCAAAAATGACATTGAACCTATTTTCGCTCGAGAATGACGTCGACGTCCAAGAAACTCCTTCCAGGGGGATCACCGTTCCTGGCCCTTTGTCCCAGATGTGGGAGACCGTCCAGACTTTGTCCCACAATATGGACTCCACCAAATGAGAGGTCACTGCTCTTGATTTCAAGTGAATCAAGCGAATGCTCCGAGGTACCATCTGTGACCAGTTCAATGTTATTGAGCCCTGATTGCCTGGATGCGGAACGATTCCTCAGAAGACATACTTTCCATGATAGAGAAAGGCGAGGTGCTAATAAGGGAACAACGGGTGATAAGTTCTCGATGTGCCGTGCGTTCAACAATGCTGGAGGTACAGTAGCCACGGCATCAAGTGGTTGAGACTTTTGGTCAACAAGTATAGAACTAGATCATACTCTGTGTGAGCAAGTGCCGAACTACCGGAAGAACCACACTTACAGTTCCTCTGGGTTTTCATTTTGTTTTGATGCGTATTCGGCTTCAGCATCAAAATAACTAAGTATAGAGGGTTAACCAAGGATACCCATGGCAGAAATGGACTCACAGTGGGACATTTTCCAAGTATACCACTCCTAGATTGTTAACAAGTCAGGAAAATCTGAGACTCGCAAACAATGACGACCCATGTTACCTTCCCGAGACACCGGCAACATACTGGGCACCAATTCTTCAAGACGTCCTTCCTGCACTAATTCTTCAGGCTTCAGAATCCCCTGTAACGATATGGTCAGTGCGCGAAATTATGCGAAATTCAATGACGCACGCTGTCAAGTAGCGTACACCACTGACTGTCGTGGGTAATAGCGATTTCAGCAGAAGGGTACTAGAAGAGAGTTTGTTAATTGATGAAGTGACAAGTGTCGAACGAATGTTTCTCATTAATCGATACGTACTGATTCTAACAAGTATCTGTTAAAGATGTCGGAGGGGTGAAAAGGCTGGAAACTCTCGTCAGCTGACGAAAACTGGACTAAAGAATGATAACAAAGACATGCCTTTGATACTTGCGGAACATGCTGGATGGTAATCTCATCGCCGGCATCATCAACGATGCTGTCACTGTCAGAGTTGCTCTCTGATATGGATATGCTCACACTCGAGTCAGCATCTGTCTCTCTGGGTTCGTTGGCTGCTAGAGCGCTGGACCAGCTGGATAGTGACCTAGTCCCCATGTTCGACCGTGTGAACCCAGTGTAGACTACTTGCTGATGTCGCACAACAGGCAGTTGTGCTTCAACTTTGACTCGTTTTGCGCCTAACATGTTGGTACGCACAGCAATCTTGAACCCCTGTATAAATACAGACTGATTGGCTGGTCCTTTGTAGTATTGGTTTGAGGGTCCTACACGCCATTCAAGCGCATGCGTAGTCTCCCAAGTGTAATTCGTCGTGATGTTACCGCCGCCGACCTGGGCAGCCTTGAATTGCGCATAAACTCCTCCAGTGCTAGAGGACTGTTCATATGAAGCTAGAGCCCAAGATCGAGCTTTATAAAACCCAGTGATCAGATAGAGGGAATCGTGGCTAATGATCCGGCCAAGGCGTTGTTCTGCAAAGTCGTACCAGTCGACAGCATGCTGTATTGCTTCCTCCAGAAATGGGCGTTGGTTTATGAGATAGCAATGTTCAGCGCCTTCAGGGAGGATAAGGAGCGCGCCCTCCTTGGAGGACAGGGTGAATTCGTAATTCAAGGGACCTGGTTCTGCAGTTCTTTTGCAATAGTCAATATGTATTCGTGTTCGAATGTAGATGATGTGACCGGGTCGCACCTTGTTGTATTATCGTTGGACGATTGTTTGTCAATTCTACTGACGGAAGAAGCTGCAATGATATCCCCTGCACCCTCTGCTTCTGGAAATATTGCGATGTCCCGATCTTCGAGGAGGATTGGTTTGAAGTCTCCGGGAACACCAGCGTGTTCGTGGAGAGGGTGCGTGGACGGCAAACAAATATTAAAGAACACATCGAAACTCCCATCCTCTGGGACGACAACACCAACGTCCCCAATCTTGAGTCCCTGCTCATGGTAAGCATTTGGTAGGGTCAGACTAGGCTCTGGCGTCCACAGTGGGTATCCGCGACGTGAGATGAGATGTCTCGCGTAAACATCCTGCGGGGAGACCGAATCCATGTGCCTGGTGAACTGACAGACGAGATAGAAGGGGAACATGGGAACACTTGAATCTCTCGTTTTATGCTGTATTGGCGGCGTCGACTCCATACAGTAGTGGTCAGTGGGAAGTTTGGCTGTCGCATGTCATGCATGTCATCACGGTCCACAGGGGAGTCCAGCCAAACCGTAAGGCAGGTTAGGACCTATCTGAGTTTGAAACCTATCGAGGCGTGAAATCTATCTGGGTCTGAAACGCCTGAGCTCTGTGCGAGCGCACTCTCATCGCGTCGCCAGCGTCGCTGTCGAGCTCGACCGTTCGAGCGCAGGAACTCGAACACAGACATGCAGTAATCGTTGTTGGTGGGCCTGGGTCACCGGCAGAGACTCCGAGTCAAAGTGTTGCTTTCATTAATCATCATCTACGGTGTACATATGCTTGTAGTACTATCTGGCAAATTATAGTCTGACCTTTATCATTTATCTTCCAGTCGCTGGATTCGCCCTTGTGAGCCAGCAACCATGTCTCGAGTTGAGACGGATGTCTGATCATTCGAAAGGACTCCGAGTCCAAGTCAGATGGGCCTCCGACACGTCATCGGCGTCGTCGTTGTCGCGAGGTGGGTGAGGACGGGGAAGAGGGAGAGGGCGCGTCGACGACGAGGTGTCGTTGTCATCGGCATCGTCACTATCGCGTCGTTGTTGTCACGTCGTCGTCGTCGTCGTCCTGTACCACGGGTAGCACTGATCGTGTCTGTGGGCTTGCTGGGTGATGCTGCCAGTGTCATGCCGCCGCTGTGGAGTGAGCCGATTTAATTTAATTTAATTTAAAAATTATATGTATCCAATCCAAACAAGGTCAGCGCAGCACGAGTGGCCGACTACCGTGACACTGCAGCTACAAGTCGCAGAACCATACTAGTACTCCCTCATAACCAACTTTGGAACGTCGTCTGTCGCACCAAGCACGTCAAATTTGGACATTCGAGATCTCACACCGTGTTGACGGTCAGCGTGTTCCTGAACAGTCAATAGACGTGCCTGTAACGTTGATCACCACCACGATCTGCCGCATCGCCAGGAAGCAAATCCCATGTGTCAAGGGGTTACAGGTCCGCGACAGCTGATCAACTCGTCTGCTTTCACTATGACCCCTTAGGTTTGGCTTCTTCATCCGAGTCTCCGTCCAGCACACAATACTCAACAATGATTAATTGATTGGCCCTACCTGAGACCTCCATCGTCCCTTCTATCCCTCGCCAAGATGGATCTCGTGCACGTTTGGTCACGCAAATCGCTCCGACCTACCATACGATGGAACTCCCTTTGGTATCATACTACCTAAATTTCTAGCGCGCTTGACTCTTCTCCCCGCTAGGACCACCCTCCCGAAATTGACACATCGAAACACTCTACAAGGCATACTAGTAGGCTTCACTCCAACTCAACTCTATTTTCCAGCTTCCGCAAGCAAGTACTGTCCGGGACATCACCATTTGCTTCACCACTTATTCAACGCCGGTCAACCACACGGTGGGTGACATAGAAACCACCTCACGTGTGGTATGGTACACCCTTTTTACGGATTAGTTCCTGGTTGCAAACTTGCATCATTCAAAGACTGTCCCCCTCCAAGTGACTCGTCATTCAGCTGCTGATTGATAATCGCTGGCGACACATTCCTGGTATGCACCGCAGCCCTGAAGATTTGTGTTTATCTTGTATGGAAAGCCAGACAACTGCGCTCAGTTTGCACTAATGCCCACCCAAATGGAGTGTGCGGTCTGTCGAAGTCGAAGCGCAAACTGAGCGCAGTTGTCCTGCTTTTCATAATCTTGGGTCTTGTATCATGTCGTAGATAGCCAGACATGTCCCACCCTTTATTACCAAAATGGCATTCACATTCGCTGCATGTGTAGGTTGATACGAGCACTCAATGTCGTCAGTGGTGCATATCGTATGGTCACCCCAGACGAAGGAATATCTGACACATGCATACCCGTTGACGAACTGGAACAATAAGCGTGATCGTGAAAATTGAAATTCGAATCAAACTGATACACGGCTCCTCTAGTGCTCGACAAATTCCTGCTCCCTTCTCCATTCCCTGTGGACCACTAATGTCGCATAGCTGCACCTAGGGTACCACCCAACAAAAGGAGAGCGACTGGAAGAGCACGCAATGGCTTCGCAAAGACAAGCTCATAGCCAGCAATGCAGGATGCAACAATGAGAAGTGCTGCATAAAGAATTGTCGAAAATGCAGGATAATTCTTTGGGAGCATGAAATCAACGAAGAATTCAGGGCAATTGAGGAGAGCACTTACCTGAATGAGAGAATGAAGGCTGGCGACGTAAATGAGAAGCACCAGAAGCACCAACACCACAATCTTATGTTCCAACACCGTGGAGATGCTGTGGAAGAACAAATGTGAGTAATGTGCTGACTATAGCATCTGGAGAGACTTACGCAGGGATAATTACAAACTATGTATTCAAACAGAAAATATCTTAGTCAGGTTCGGTATTAACAGGTGAAAAAGGCATACTAAGTCGAGTGAGAGTATGAGAAAGTTGTAGAAAACGTGCCATTGTCCTGGGTTGATCTGCGAGGACGGATGCAAGCTGTCGAGGGAACTGCCTACAGTGTCAGGCTGTAAAGACTCTTGGCTAACATAGCGAGAACTGGACCATCTCTACATGAGCAGGTGCTCGCTACCAGAAAAGCTGCGCTTACATTCTTCCTAGATCTTCAATTTGGTTGGATGTATTTGATTCACCGTTACCGTCGCTAAGTCGAAGACAGTAATGATCAATTACTAGGAACATCGATGGCAGCTTGAATAGACTCACAGTGTGACGTTTTCCAAATATACCGCTCCTAGAGACTCAGAGGGGTCAGATAAATTTGTGAAAACCATGACGACGCATATCACCTTCCCGAGACACTGGTATCATGCTAGACACTAGCTCTTCAAGGCATCCTTCCTGCACTAATTCTTCAGGCTTCAGAAGCTCCTGTAATGATATGTTCAATGTGCAAAATGATGCGAAATTGAATGACGCACACTGTCAAGTAGCGTACTCCACTGACTGTCGTGGGTAATAGCAATTGCAGCAAAAGGATACTAGAAGGGTTCGTTAATTGATGAAGTGACAAATGAATGTATTCGTTATGTGATACTTACTGATTCTAACAAGTATTGGTTGATGATGTCGGAGGGGTGAAAGGGCTAGAAACTTTCGTTACCCTTCGAACACTGAATGATAACGAAAGACATACCTTTGATGCTTGCGGAATGTGCTGGATGGTAACATCATCACCAGCATCTGTATCTCTGGGTTCGTTGGCTGCTAGAGTGCTGGACCGGCTGGATAGTGACCTAGTCCCCATGTTCGACCACGTCGACCCAGTGTAAACTACTCGCTGATGTCGCACAACAGGCAGTTGTGCTTCAACTTTGACTTGTTTTGCGCCTAAAATGTTGGTACGCCGCACAGCAATCTTGAACCCCTGTATAAACACGGACTGATTGGCTGTTCCATTGTAGTATTGGTTTGAGGGTCCTACACGCCAGTCAAGCGCCGCGTGCGTAGTCTCCCAAGTGTAATTCGTCGTGATGTTACCGCCGCCGACCTGGGCAGCCTTGAATTGCGCATAAACTCCTCCAGTGCTAGAGGACTGTTCATATGAAGCTAGAGCCCAAGATCGAGCTTTATAAAACCCAGTGATCAGATAGAGGGAATCGTGGCTA
Organism: Tylopilus subfusipes; assembly: GCA_038091275.1. Taxonomy (NCBI): domain Eukaryota; kingdom Fungi; phylum Basidiomycota; class Agaricomycetes; order Boletales; family Boletaceae; genus Tylopilus; species Tylopilus subfusipes. The sequence continues at coordinate 8,516 of JBBPOB010000008.1, forward strand.
ATGATCCGGCCAAGGCGCTCTTCTGCAAACCTGTACCAGTCGACAGCATGCCGTATTGCTTCCTGCAGAAACGGGCGTTGGTTTCTGAGATAGCGACGTTCAGCGCCTTCAGGGAGGATAAGGAGCGCGCCCTCCTTGGAGGACAGGGTGAATTCGTAATTCAAGGGACCTGGTTCTGCAGTTCTTTTGCAATAGTCAATATGTATTCGTGTTCGAATGTAGATGATGTAACCAGGTCGCACCTTGTTGTATTATCATTGGACGATTGTCTGCCAATTCTACTGACGGAAGAAGCCGCAATGATACGCCCTGCACCCTCTGCTTCTGGAAATATTGCGATGTCCCGATCTTCGAGAAGGATTTGTCTGAAGTTTTCGGGAACACCAGTGTGTTCGTGAAGAGGGTGCGTGGACGGCAGGCAAATATTAAAGAACACATCGAAACTCCCGTCCTCTGGGACGACAACACCAACGTCCCCAATCTTGAGTCCCCGCTCACGGTAAGTATCTGGTAGGGTCAGACTAGGCTCTGGCGTCCACAGTGGGTATCCGCGACGTGAGACGAGATTTCTCGCGTAAACATCCTGCGGGGCCGAATCCATGTGCCCGGAGAACTGACAGACGACTTTGGATGAGATAGAAGGGGAACATGGGAACACTTGAATCTCTCGTTTTATGCTGTATTGGCGGCGTCGACTCCATACAGTAGTGGGAAGCTTGGCTGTCGCGGTCCACAGGTACTTTGCATACGCGTCTCCGATCCAAAAAGGTCAGTGCAGCACGAGCGGAGACGATACGGCGAGACGTCCCTGGGGCCTGGGCTATGTCCGCGACCCAAAGTCCGAACTTAGTTGCTTCTGCCAGTGGAGGAGTACCTTATGACGTTACCGCTTCGTAGGCCTGTCCTCCAGAGCTCTGAAAAGTCGATAATAAAGGCAATAAAGGGTCCCGCAAAAAAGGTTTTTCTTGCAGAACTACAGGACTGGAGCCCGGAATGTGATCACACGAACCGTCATGTCAGGAACAAACATGCTATGCACCCTCGATTATAGACACTTAGCTCGAGAAATTTACTAGGAAGCTGAGTGGTTACTTCGTCACGTCATCTTCATTCGTTGCAGAGGTCTATAGCTGTCCATCGTACAGAGTGAGTAACCGGGAAAGAACGCGACGAACTTGCAATTTGAAGTTGGTCTCGACGATATGCATTGCAACTTGCAAGGTCAGAAATCAAAGCAAGGCAATATTCTGCGCTATATGGTGTTGCCATCGGCCGAACACGTTTGGCTTCATGGGACCACCACTTCTAAGGTTCACGTACTATGTACCTGTTGTCAGGCTAACATGGAGATTCGAGACTGCAGTTTTGTAAACGGTTAACCCACACTATAGCTTAGCCAATTGCAAAGTCGCACGTTCATGGGCGTCGCAGAAAACGTTTCCTACAGTCTCTCAAATAGACGCTGCTCCAAACTTTCATACCATCACGGATCAGCGCTTCAGCCACCATCATGAACTTGCCTAGTAACTGGGATCGGGTCAGTCACCATTCTGCTCTTCTGTCCCTTTTGTTAGGCCTTGGCTTCCACTGTGCAAGTCAGGTCAGTCGAAAAAACGCAGTGCTGAAGGTGGAAATACCATCATGAGAGACGCGAGCTTGAGGGCCGCCTGTTGGGCGAGACCACCATCCAAGGAGGTACCGCGTCCCATTATTCTTACTTTAAATCGTTCATCCCGTCCTGTTTTTCTCACATCATCATTCGTACTTCGTTCGCGGCTGCACTTCAATATTTGTTTGTGTTCATCCCCTCGGGCGCTTAAATGTCCTGAAAGCCCGCAGAATGATCCAAGGTGCCATCACGGATCAGCGCTTCAGTCGCCATCATGAACCGAAAACACGTTGTTCGACTCCACAGGACTCCACTCGGAGCAGGTCAATTGTCATTCTGCAGCAACTGAGCCGTCCCCTCTCATGCTGATCCATTTGTTCCTAAGCCTTAGCTTCCATCAGAAACGCGATGCTTAGCACGTGACTACTGTTGGCAGGCAGCAGGCCCACGCATGTCCATCACCAATCTGAATCTCGTGCAGGGTTGGCCATACACCCATCAAACGACTCCAACATACCAAATAATGGAACCCTTCTCCACCCTTCTCCACCTGTTGGCCATGGCCCCACCCCATTTCCCAGCGTGTGTCCGAGTTTCCTCTATCCCGGGACCAACCTCCCTCAACTGATGTCTTCTAGGCCCTCCAAAAATAAAGTTCGTTTTGTTGCTTTTAGGCTTTCTGCCCTTTTGCCCTGCAAGCGAGAGCTGTCTGAACGTTCTCCACCCCGTTCGTTCATCGCTGGTCGAACACGCGGCAGGCGGCATGGAAACCATCGTACGCGTGCCCCCTTTATTACAGTTTAGCTCCAGTACTTCGATCTCGCACCAGCTCCCAAGAAAAACACCGATCGTGCGTTTATCCAAACGCGGCTTGAATCATGAATCCGAGGCACTCGTCGTTGACGCGTGGGATTGGTTTATCCTCATGTCACTGTCGTGATCAAGGTCCGGCGCTCCACGACTCGCGGCATCGGATGCTAAATGCGGGCTCTATTCTAGCCAACCCCTTCCTCCGACAAACATCCGATGCTCGAAATGGGTGGGCCCCTACCACACAAGTCCCGTTCACCTGCCGCCTTGGGATCTGCTTCGTTCTCACGCGTCGTCCGACAGACTTCCGATGCTCGAAATGGGGGGGCCCCTATCTTCTCCCATGGTGGACAGGTTGGACGTTCACCGCACCGTGTGCTGCTCCTCGCTGGCCTGATCCGGGACGATTCACGTCTGCACCGTTCTCATGCACCACACGCGACAGGCTATACGGACGTCACGGCATGCCATATATGCACGGCCAGCTCCCAACGTGCAGCACCGCAGGGCCGCACACTTCAAAGCCTTCACTCACGGAGCCTCAACCTCTTTGGATCCGATTCGGCACACCAACGTCACGCTCTCGTCCACAAACGGGCACTTTCCCCTTTCCCCCCCCCTTTCCCTCCTTGGGATCCGGGCGATAATCGCCGTGGGACTACGTGTGGTCCAGGGTTCCGTCTTATCGCAGGTTGTTCGATCGCGTTCTTCGTGCTTCCACGCAATACGCCACACTTCTTCCAACGTCGCAAGGCTCCAAAGCGCTGCGAGGAAGGGACGTGCGAGGTGTGAGGGTTCGTCGTGGCTGTCCCGTTGCACGCTGGCATAAATTAGATAGGTAGACGTGTTTTGCCGGCCAAGGCCCTCTTTTTCCTTCCAAATCGAGATTCGCATTCTTGTGGATGACTTGTACGTGCGTGTGGGAGGGTGAACGCGAAAAAAAAAAGACACCGGGGTATGGAGAGCGCGAAAGAGATACAAACACTAGCGTGGTCCGAAATATACATGTCCTCGTAATAGAAATGGGGAGACGGTATACAGGCGCATATATCCGCGGCTGAAGACAAGAAAAAATGGGGGAGAGCATATGTGAGGCAAGGCGCGGTGAGTTCGCCCGAGTGGCCTCTGGTGGCACCGAAGCGGTCCACGCCATAGTACAACGATACGATAAACTTTAACCGAGTATAGCTAATAGAACCAACAGTGTATGACAGAAAGACGAAAACATGCGATGATGTGAGTGGAGTCGATGAGGTGGGTATGTGGATGATGATGCTAAAAGGAACGTGCAAAGTGGAGACCAGTCCTTATCGAGAGTCAGCGGGGGTGCCACGGTGGATGACGCACGACGTACCGGTGATCGTGAGCATTCATAGAGTCGTGAGATGGTCATCGTGACAAACCAGGGACGTGCGGGAGGGTACCGAGATTCAGAACCCAGTCGCTGCCAGATTTTGGTTGCGTCAGGCCAAGGAAGATCGTGCGGTGCAGTAGGACGTCGACCCGCTTCCATCCAAACGAACGCTCGACCTCTGGCAGGCCGGGGGCAAGTTTACAGCGGAGACGGAAAGCGTCCTCGACTGCGCGGCGGTCGTGGACGAGCCGCTGCTCCTCGAGCGTGAGTTGCTCGTTGAACGACTTGTATATCGCCTCGAAGATGTCTCGACAGCAGATCCCATGAGCGTTCTTGACGTCCACCTCCCAAGAGAACGGCCCATGCTCGAACGTGATGGTCATCTTGGTCATGGTACCGTTGGCAGCTGGTTTGTCCAGCTCGGCGTCTGAGAGCCGCGTTCGACAGCCACGGTCTTGGAAGACGATGTCATCGACAGGAAAGGCCATGTCGAAGCGGAGGAGCCGCTTCGATCGTCGACGATCATAGGGAAGCAATTGCCAGTGTAGATCGAACGCGGGCTGTTTCATTGGCACTGCCACCCATTGATCAGATAAGGTAACGATAGAAATGACAAGCAACAAGATCGAACGTGTACACACCCAAGCGCGATCCTGAGGGCAAGACGGCTGGGATGTTGTACTGAGATCGGGCTATCTTTTTGGCGGATAGCATTTCTCCCTCGCTCTCGTATGAGTCGCGGGGTTGTGCGTTCTTGTTTCCCTTGAGGATGGACTTGAGGGGCACGGCGGGCTGTCCAGCTGTGGGGTTGGATCTGGAGGATGAGATGACTCTTGCGGGTGTCTGAGGTCGCCGGGTGTCGGCCCTAGTGGCGGGGCGGGAGGGGGGGCCGGCGTAGGGCTCCTCTGGGAGGGAGAGCTTTGGGAGTTTTGGAGTGTCCGGGACGAAGCTTGGACTAGTCGTGGGGTGGCGTTGCTTGAACATGACCATCGTGATAGAATAAAAAAGGGACGTGGTAGAAGGAAAGCGGGGGTGAGGAGGGGAAGTGCAGCGATGGCACGTATAAGAGAGAGGGAGGAGAATGACCGCAGTCGCCCGGCTCTTGGGGCCGAGAGGTGAGCGGACGAGGGAGGGAAGGGGGTCGGAAGAGGCGAAGTTATAAGCTGGACCCTCGAGGCAGGAACATGAGGCGCTATTTAAAACCCAATGAAGACCACCCAATCACGGCACAGCACGTGATCACCGGTAGCGTCGACCAGAGATAGTAGACGCACGAGAACATGCACCGAGTCATGGAACATTCGAATCGCGGAGCTGTCACGACAACCTCACTCTGGGACCACCTTCTGGAACATCTTCAACGTTGGTGACCCGTTTAGGCAAGCCACCATGAAAATGAGGCCAAAGGTCATCGCCAAACCTTGAAAATAGCACGAGGCGCCGTCGTGTCTGTGCTCCCGCGATGTGCAGCAGGCAAAGATAGTCTTGATGCGGCCGATGAGCCGAGATCAGCCGGTGGCAAACGGGACCAAAGTTTTTTTCCATGTGGTCGAGTTCGAGTTGCACAAACGGGGGCGAGCTTGGCACCTGCTGCCCTGCACAAGAGACATAGCCGAGTCGTGCCTTGGCCGTCGCCAGACTGCGCAGCAATAGACGGTGAAAAGAATGATGGCCGCGGCTTCCCGTCCTTGAGCTGGGAAGCTTGGCCCTCGAATCCAGACCGGGGGGCCTGTTGTCTGGGGGGAACCTACGACGGTGGCGGGTGCTTCCATATGATGCGAACTTGAACCACAGCTTTGGTGCGGCCCTGCTGTCCTCACTGCCACTGGCACGGCGCTCATTGTCCGCAGCGCCTCAGCGTCTGCCCAACAACTGCCTCTTGATAAACTAATAGAAGTTCAGTACAGCCATGACTTACTCCACCACGAAATGTAGTGCCAACACGATGACATCGGCCATGATGATGCCATCTCGCAACACCCCCAGCAAATGCTGTCCCCCAGAGAACCAAACGAACCGTGTGAACGATTGCCCGAAACGAGTCGCCACCAAAATTTGACACGAACGGTCGCCGACGTCGTACACGGCGAGCAACACACCACGATGGCGACGCACGCGCTGTTCGAGACAGCGTCGGGCTATGCCATATTCGAGGTTAAACTGCACGACATAGTCGGCTCGCAAACCAAGGCCGTTCAAGACTCGATCAACGACTTTTCAAAGTTCACCAAGATGGTCTCCCTCGTCAGCTTTTCCCCGTTCAAGAACGCCGCCGACGCGCTCGAGAACATCAACGACATTTCAGAGGGTGTGCGGAGTCCTTTTTTTCTTCTTGTTTTCGCTCACAAGAACGCTGCAGGCATACTCAACGACCATCTGAAATCCCTCCTCGAGCTCAACCTCTCCAAGGGCGGCAAGAAATCCTCCAAAGTCAAGCTCATCGTCCACGATGCACCGATCGCCAACGCGATCTTGGACGGCACAGGCATCAAATGCGACGCCTCCGAGGACGCCCAAGAAATCCTCCGCGGCATCCGTCAACACGCCCACAAACTCCTCAAAGGTCTCGACGCCAACGACCTCGTCAAAGCCCAGCTCGGTCTCGGCCACTCGTACTCCCGCGCCAAACTCAAGTTCAACGTGAACCGGGTCGACAACATGATCATACAAGCCATCGCGCTCCTCGATCAACTCGACAAGGACGTCAATCTCTTCGCAATGCGCGTTCGCGAGTGGTACGGCTACCACTTCCCAGAGCTTGTCAGGCTCGTTCCGGACAATTACCAATACGCCCGTCTCGTGCAGTTCATCGGGGACAAGGACACCCTCTCCGAGGCCAAACTCCCGGAACTGACGACCATTCTCGACGACGATCCCACACTCGCACAAAACATCCTCGACGCAGCCCGCGGATCGATGGGCTCGTCCATTTCCGACATCGACATGCTCAACCTCTCGGCGTTTGCCACGCGCGTCATCTCCATCGCGGATTACCGCAAATCCCTCATCTCGTATCTCTCGGAAAAGATGAACCTCGTTGCTCCCTCGCTTACGGCGCTCCTCGGCGAGCGCATCGGCGCGCGACTGATCAGCCACGCGGGCAGTCTGACCAACCTCAGCAAATACCCCGCTTCGACCGTCCAGATCCTCGGCGCCGAAAAAGCTCTGTTTAGGGCACTCAAGACGAAAGGCAACACGCCCAAGGTGAGCTGGCGACCTGACTTGACCAGGCTTGAGCACCGTTTCTCACACGCGCGCGCGCATAGTACGGCTTGTTGTATCACTCCTCGTTCATCGGACGGGCCGACGCCAAACACAAGGGCCGCATATCGCGGTTCCTCGCCAACAAGTGTTCGATCGCATCGCGGATAGATTGTTACACCGGTACGTTTCACGTCCTCTCAGCCCTTTCCGCCCAGTGTGTGTGAGCGTGCGTGTTGTAGACAGCCCGACACCCAAGTTTGGAGAAGCGCTCCGCGCACAGGTCGAGGAGCGGCTCACGTTTTTCGAGACGGGTGCACCGCCGACCAAGAATGTGGATGCGATTCGGAGGGTGTTGGATAGCCTCGCGCGCGACGATGAGGAGGAGGGAGAGGAAGAGGAAGAGGAGGGGACGCGAAGGCGGGATGAGGATGAGGATGCGGATGTAGATATGGACGACGCAGAGCCGGTATTACGTTCGCTCGAGGCGTCGTCGCCGCCCAAGAAGAGCAAACACAAGAACAAGGGCAAGGGCAAAGAACAAGAGAAATCCAAGGTCGAGGGGAAAGCCAAGGACAGGGAGACGGACGAGGGCGGGGAGAAGCACAAGAAGCGGCGGTCGAGCGAGGCGATGGAGGTGGATGGCGAGAGCGATGAGGAGGACGAGGATGCACCGCCGGTGAAGAAGATCAAGCTGTCCAAGGAAGAGAAAAAGGCGCTCAAAAAAGCGGCCAAGGCAGCGAAGAAGGCGGAAAAAGCTGCCGGGGTGGTCATAGAGGTGCGTGTCTTGTCGGCGTTGGGTCGTGTACGCACACGTGTTCGTGCTGATGCTGATACACGTCACGCCATCTGATAAGGACGGTCCGTCAAAGGAGAAGAAGGATAAGAAGGACAAGAAGGACAAGAAGAAGGACAAGGAAAAGAAGGCATGAATCGCATCGCTTCCCATCTCTTTGTTCCTCTACCGGTATCTTTTGTTGTATTCTCGTTCGATTCAATACCGCACCGATCGGAGTCCATCCGACTAAAACCCCCCCCCCCCTCCAGACCTGACGTGGAACGATGCGAGCCGTGCTCGAGGCAATGTACTTGAACTGAGCTCACGGGAAAGAGAGTTGCTGTGCCGCAGGGGATGGACATGTATGACAACAGTGGTCTGTCCGTTTCGACTCCGGCTAAACCCGGAATGAGTGCTGTACATCGTCCAGCGCTACGTCGAGAGATCTCTCGAGCAGCGCCGTGCACGGCAGGATCACACGGCCTCACACTGACGTACTGACCCATAGCGCCAGCGCCAGCACGAACATGCGCTCGAATTCCGCGCTTACGCATAAGAAAGAAAGGATACGTAAAAGACACAGCTGCCTGCCTGGATCTGGTCGCCGGCGCGCGTCGCGATTCGTGGACGGACGAAGATCGGTTCGGCGATGCGATGCGATGCGATCATGGCGCGATGAAAAAGAAATGTGGTATCAGAACAATTGTCGACCCAGGTGGGAACTCCGGATACCCATCTTGATCGTACATACTTGGATCGGGTGGGACTCGGGCGAGTTACAAGCGACTTATTACATTAGTACTTTAGGAACCACGTCTGGTACTATGACGGTATATCGTCGATCTCACCGCCTACGCGCCCCCTGTCCCACCTAGTTACTTAAACCCCAACGTCGGCAGCCTGCATCACCACCACCGCACTCGCACCCCCACCGACGACCATCGCCGCACCCACGTCCCCGATCGTCCGCCTCACCCCGTCCATACCCACCCCAGACCGATGATACGTCTCCACGAGCCGCTTCATCTCCCCGTGATGACTCTCCTTGGCCGACCGCCTCGACCGCCCGACGACGATCAACAACCTCGGCGATGTCTCCTTGAGGGCTCGCGCTTGCCGGATCGCAGCGTGCAACGGCGCGGGCGAATGTGCGTCCGAAAAGTGGATGCGCGAGAGCGCACCGCGTAGGGCGGCATTTTCGGGTTGCGTCGGATCCGACGGCGCAGGCAAGGTGGTGGTAGTAGTATACTTGGCCCAGGCGATGTTGTCCGCCGTTTCGGATTGAAGACACATCTCCGTCGTCTGTCGTTCATAGATCGTGTCCGGGAATCCAGACGTCTATCGCGAACGCGTCCGTCAGCTGCACGTCACATACGACACCAACACACACACGTACCGATGTCATCGTGGGCCCGTCGCCGCGTGGCGTCATCGGCGGATGCGGCGACTGCGCCCTCGACACGCCATCCTCGAGATGCACCATCGACCGCCGCTCCAATCCCTCGCCTGCCTCCACCACCCCGTCCCGCTTCACCATCCTCACCACCGTCGCCGTCATCCTCGGATTCAAACACAGCTGTACGACAAACGCCAGCGCGAGCCGATCGTCTGGCCCTCCAAAGAAGGGCAAAAAGACGTGCATGCACGCACCCATGCGCGCGCCCAGTCGATCGCTCGCGTCGACGAACAGCGCCACGTCGGTCTTGCTCTGCGCGAACACGCCTCGGACGAATTGAGAGTGGACGTCAGAGGGCGACTTGTCCTTGTTTCCCGCGCTGCCAAAGAGGACGTCGAACGGGTTATGGTCCGCCTTGGCGACTTTGGGCGCGGTAGTACCGTCCCCGCCGGTCCCCGCGTCGGACGTATCGACGACCGTCGGAGCAGCGCGCGGTAACCACGGGAGCAAGACGAGGTGCGACGCATGTCTCTGCGCGTGCTCGGCGACGCTGCGCGCAAAGTCGTCGTACGGGACGACTGACAGCGACGTCGTCACCGCCAACTCGTTGAGCTCACCAAACATCCGGAATATGCCGAGCACCGGGTCCGTGTGGATCAAGCTATCCGCAACCGACGATTTCATCATGGCAGACGTCCGATCAGAGAGCTCAATCAGTTGCAATGCGTCCACGCTGACGTCGGGCATCTTATGCTTGTCAGCGACTGCAGTTTTGGTCGTCGTCGACGTGACGTCCGACGGAGGCCCGTGGGGTGGGAGGACGAGCTGGGTGAGCGCCATCGCACCTGGAATGTGATCGAGCTTGTCGAGGACGACCGTGAACCGATAGCGCCAAGGCTGCTCTTCGTTGATGATGGACGCTTTGTCATCAACTTGTCCACGCTCGTCGCCTCCTGCGGTTGGCGGCACCTTGCCGACCCGTACGCGGAGCTCTGGTGGGTAGAGTGTCATCACGAGCGGGGTGGTGATGAACGTCAGAATGAGTGCCTCGAGGATGAACATGGAGAACACCCTCTGCGAAAGAATACCTGCTTGCAGTCCTACGTTCAAGACGATGAGCTCGACCAACCTTGCAGACTGGTGAGCTCGACCAAGATAGGAGCGTGCTCGGCGACTCACCCTTTACAACTCATTAGGGCACCGACCGTGCTCGATTCGCGCCAGCCATAACCAGTAACCACGGACGCAATCGTGCATCCTCCGAACTTGCCAGCAAAGGAGAGCACGATGATGGCAAGGGTAAACGCCCACGTGATACCTATCATAGAGATGTCAACAACCCCGCAGAAACAGGGTTCCTGAACGACGCTGACCATTGTTGAGTAGTCCGAGATTCGTGTTCAGGCCAGACAACGTGAAGTACTTGATACGGTCACGTTGAGCATGGAATCGACGACGAACGCGTGTTACGTACGAGCGGAAGAAACACGATAGTGACCATGTCTTCGAGCTTCTCTGTGAGCGTGATAGCGAGACCGCCTTCCCGCGGGACCGTAAGCCCGGCAAGGAACGCCCCTGCAAGATGAGTCAGGGGGCTTTTACGACGCGAAACGCGACACACGTTGCGCACCAAAGATGGCATTCACCCCGATGCTGTCGGTGAAAAAGGCGCAGGCCCACATGACGACAGTCATGTAAAACATGGTAGGCCCGTTCTCGATGCTGCCCGTCTTGCGCGCCAGCCAGCGCATGACGAACTTGACGGGGATCAAGAGAAAGATGGTGAATGCGATGCAGACGAGCAGGATCCAGAGCGCCGAGAGGCCGGAACCGGCGTTCACGAGCGCGACGCTCAGGGCGAGCAACGTCCAACCGATGATGTCGTTGCCGACCCCGGCGGAGAGGACGATGATGCCGACGTGCGTATCGAGCAGTTTGAGTTCTGTGAGGATACGACAGAGCACGGGGAACGCGGTAATCGAGTACGCAACGCCGGTGAAGAGCATAAAGTAGGTAAAGTGGACGGAGGGGTCGATGAAGTGGTGGTACAAGGGCACGGAGAGGGCGGTACCGAGGCCAAAGGGAACGGCGATACCGGCCAAGGATACGATGACGGAGATGCGTGCATTGCGGGCGACTACGCTGGTGTCGATCTCGAGACCAACGAGGAAGAGGAAGAGACAGAGACCGATGTTGGCGACGAGGGATAGATATGGGAGGGAGACAGGAGGAAAGATGGTTTCAGTGAATCCTGGTATCCTTCCGAATGCAGTTGGGCCTTGTGAAGAGCGGATTGAGCCGGGTAGCGATAAAGGCGTAGACGGGGATACCTAGTAGGATGCCGCCGAGCACCTCGGCGATCACTTTTGGTTGTCTGAGCTTGCGGAGGCCAAGTGAGAGTAGCTGGGCCATCATGATGATGATACCTAGCGAGTGTTGAGGGAGAGAGGGGGGACGTGGTGACGGGCGGCGTACCGACTTGGACGATCCATAACCTCAACGGATCTGTGGTCGTGAACGCTGCGGGGTTTGTTCCGGTGATGAGACCGCCCTGTGGTAGGTATCAGCATCGAGTCGAGATGGACGAGAAAGAGAAGAGGACGTCTCCGGTGGGCTCTCGCTTGGACAGATGTTTGAAGAGGCCGATGGTTGGACCCGGTGAGGAGGACATGGTGGCTGTTGGGGGAAAGGAATGGAACCCTAAAGGGTTTGTATGTGGTGTGCCAGTGGGTCAGGGTCAGCCGGGAGTAGGGTATGTGGAGGTACCATGCACCACAAATGCCAGTGAATGAGATGGGGGGTGGTCCACATCATCATATGCAGTGATTTGGCAAAGTCCCATATCAACTTGCTCCTTCTCTCCGCCCAAAGGCCAGGTTGCCCCGAATGGCACTGACGGACATTGTAAAGACCCCGAGACAGGCATCCACTGTGCACTCACCGGTACCGGCAGTGGGTCCACAGGCCGTAACTTTGAGCGGACGATCGGCGCCGCATTATGAATTCGCAGCCAATTTGAACACGGCTTGCAGCCTAGGCGCTGAGATGGTCAGCAATTGCCTCACGAATACCGCCCTTTGGCCCAGTACGAAATACAGCTAGGTACGCTGTGGCGTTCTACATCAATCGTGATGACATCATCTGGTAACTCAGGCTTCAACTTGTTCGTGGTGGAGACAGTATAACATTAGGAATAGACACATGAGCTTGTATATTAGCATGACATGAGTCTGCGATATCGTGACAAGACATGATGCATGAGAGAAAGCAAGTGGGAAACACTCTCGTCAGTCCTGCTGGCGTACTACACGGCCTGCTAGAGACCCTTAGTACGCACACGTGATGTGCTCCCTGTTCATACGGCTCATCGACTGATGAGAGCCGTAATCGCCGCTTGGCATGTGTGCCGGCGAACCCCTCGCACGCGAGGGGCCGACGTATTCTCCGTAGGGCTCGTACGTGTATCCTTCGCCATAACGTCCACCACGTACGAGCGGTCCGTGACGACTGGTCCTGTAAGATGGTCCACCTGCGCGAGGGGGCATGCGCGGCTCAGTCATGATGCTTTGGCCGTAGTAGGCGTCAGACGAGATAGGGGCCAATGCCGATGGCCTGTCAAAGTACTCTTCCGGCATGGTCAAGGCCATCCTAGTCCGCACACGCTCCGGAAGGCTGGGTGTCTGAGAGATACCATGCCTGACGAGGTCGTCGTTGGACGATGGGACGGGGAAGGGATCGACCCCATTGTTCTCGCCATTGGGTTCCTCTGCAGTCGAGGTCAGTGACGGATAAGGACAAGTGGAAGTAGGCGCTTACCCTTTTCCTCCTGAAGCTTGTAGGTGGAGGGGAACTGGCGCATCTTGCGTATCGCATGGATGGACCAGAAGAAGAACCCGATGCCAGCGATGCTGCAAGCTGCGAATAGGGGTCATTACCTCAGACATCGATGGACGACAGCGAGGTCCGAGACCTACCTATGATCGCAATCATATCTCCAACGCAAACATTGGAGTGGAGTGTGAATGGCTTGCAGGGTGGAGGCGAAGCCTCGTTAGGACTCCGAGCAACGAGAGCGGGGAGAAACATCTTGCTCGTCAGAGCCCGGGCTGACGAGAAGGTCCGGAATTAAGGGTAGACGGCGGATTATCGAGATATTAGGGTACTGTGGGCTTTCAATTCCTCTAGAATTACTGAGATTAGGGAAGTGAGAGCGAGGTTCAGGTTTGAGGCAGGATGTGGGGGAAAGGAAAGAGAGAAAGGGCTTTAGGGGCTCCATGGGACCAAATATGTAGACTTGGACCGCCAGTTACAGTTGCATGTGATTTTCGGGTCCACGGGCACTTATTCTGTGCTGAAGGGCCCAAGTGCCAATGAATGTCAGTAATTTAGAGGGCGATAGGCTACCAGGCAATACCTTGGAAGTCGTCGAGTCGAGGGCGAGGTTCGCTGAACATGTTTTTTTCGAACTGCGCGACCCTCCGGCTGGGAGATTGAACATAGCCACACATATGAGCTGGCAAAGTCTTGCTCGGGGTTGCACAAGACTTTCCGAGTCTGCCCGCTGATCAGGATGCTCTTCTGTCCGACATGTGAAAACCTCCTGGTGATCTCGTCAGAGACAGGTTACAACAAATGGGCCTGCAACACCTGCGCGTACGAGTTCCCTATTGCAAAGCAGGTCGGCTTCGCAAACGTTTCCATCAACCCTCCGCTGACGAGCACGGTAGATGACTTCACGTACGAGAATGAAGCGGAAAGTGGTCGACGATGTTTTGGGCGGTGACGAGATGTGGAAGCACGCCGATGCGACCGACGGTGCGTCTCGTGCTCGCGGCTCAGTCTGTCGTCGTTGACGTTGACGGCCATCCGCAGCGATGTGCGACAAGTGCAACCATCGAAGAGCGTATTTCTATCAGCTGCAGATCAGGTCTGCTGACGAACCAATGACTACCTGTACGTCGCTTCCATTCCATGTCCTCCTCCACTGACACGCCGCAGTCTACCGGTATTACAGTCTCCATCGCCGTTCTCCACGTCTCTCACCGCGCGTTCCAGGTGCGCTGGCTGTGGATACCAATGGCGTGAAAACTAGTCCTAGTCGTAGCACTAGTAACTACTATGAGCGTGAGAAACGGAGTGGGACACGTCGAGCACGCCCCTCCTCCTTCACCTCAAACACCCATCTCATGTCTGATCACTCGCCCCCTCCGAAACCAAAGCCAGGATCCCTGCGCGACAGGATCGCAGCTTTCGAGAACAAGGGGTCCACGCCTGTACTCCCTGGTCCGCCCCCACCCCGCCCAAAATCAGGCGGGCTCAGCCAATGGAAACCAAAGCCCCCATCGCCACCCCCTTCGCCAGACAACGTGCAGTCGGGCGAGCGCAAGCAACCAAACACGAACACGGGCGGGATGTCCGCCGCCGATGCGATGGATAGCATCGGCCGTGCGGGCTCCCTGAAAGAACGCATGGCTGCCCTGCAGGGAAAGGGTGCCTTTGGCGGTCCACCACCCCCGATCGCACCCAAGCCCAACGTGGACAGGCCGAAATGGAAGCCGCCACCTGCGATGCCTGCACCCGCGTCTGCGGAGGACGACCCCAAGGAGGGCGTGGACGCGAGCGGCCCTGAGGCCTCGAGGTCACCTCCACCTCGTGCCGTGGGCAGCCCAACCCCTGAGGATCAGGGAGAGTCCAATCGGGACAGCGAAGCGATCGCTCGAGAAGGTGACGGCGGAGATCCAGGCCTAGAAGAGGAGGAGAGACAACGCAGAGCCACGATCGCAGCTCGTATGGCCCGCCTGGGTGGTGCCAGGTTCGGCATGGGTCCACCCATCTTTGCTCCCAAACCTGTCGTGCGTAAGCCTGAGCCACCACCGCCTGTAGCCGAAATCAAGGACGACGTACTCGGAGATCAGCCGACCGTCGTCAAGGAATCGAACCAAGGTAGCGCCATCGCTGCTGGCGTTTTATCTACGATGGCTGACAATGTCATCTTTGTAGATTTCGTAACGTCACCTCCTCATGACCTCCCAGCCGCCGTATCCCCTATTTACAAGGTTGTCGCCGAAACAGGTATGTACAATGATACCACCGCCATCTACGCATCCCAATCGATTACTCAGAGTACAAGGATGAATCTGAAACACCCCCGCCTGTGCCCATACGCGCTCCAGCTTCGATGCCTGTACCTGCAGGTCCACGCCGGGCCGTGCCTCCTCGCAAGAAATCGTCCAAGAATGCGCCTACGGCTGCTCTGCCCGAGCCCCCCGTTGAAGAAGCAGAATGCGTGGCAGTCCAGTCACCTCCTATCCCCAACGAGCCTCCCACGACCGCCGATCGTGTCACCCATGACGCATCCTTGATCACTGCAGATCCGCAAAAGGAGATCGGCGAGGTAGCGGTGGCCGTTGAAGCAATCCACGGCGAAGATCTGAGTATCACAGCTGATGCTGAGCAGCGCCCAGCAATCCCTCCTGCCCTCACCGAGACGTTTCATGGGCTTGTCGAGGAACCCGAGAAACAGGAAGCGCAAGAGGAGCATGTAGAGGGTGCAAGCGGCCATCTTAAAGAGCAGTCGATGCATGCGGCTGCCGATTTCCCGAAGGTGCCTTTGGAGCAGCCTCGTGAGGCTATCGAGGCAGAAGAGGAGGAAGAGGAGGCGCGTCGCCAGCATGTTGCAGCCAAGTTAGTCCAAATGGGCGCATTCAACCCGCTCTCTAGACCTCCTCTGATCCCACCGTCGAACGAGCCGGCCCAAGCGCCCTTCGAAGTACCGCTGGACGTCGAAGACGAAGTCAATGTGAACACGGAGGAATACGGGGAGACCATCCCCCCTCCACCTGCTGTTCTACCAAGACACGACTCCATCAAACACGACGTTGTTGAGCCGCACGTTAAAACCGACCAAGACGACGTCAAGGTCGGCGAGGAGCCAGCCCATCGTGATGGTGAATCTTAAATTTTTCACCCTCCCCTCCTTTTTCTTCCTTGGTCGTGTATCGTGTCGTAGGATCTGGGTATTAATGTAGACGTTTTTCTTTTTTTTCGGTTCAGTCGCGTCGTACGCCGAAGAGCAAGGTGACGAGCATGACAGACATACATTGTTTCCTGCGGGATCCCCACCCATCCAACACGACTCGGTCCATGTCGTGGCTGGACGAGAACAAGGCGTCGCTTATACAAAAGAAGCAGACATTTTTGACGTATCAGGCACGATTCCGATAGGAGCTGACGTAGAACAAGGCAGACTACAAGGAGGTACCCACGGTACGACAACCGAGATCGAGGCCAGGGACGAGGCGAAAGCGGACGAGATGCCACCCCCGCTCATCACGCGACTGATACCGCCCCCGCCGCCGGTCAACCTCCGGTCCAAGCCCACGCCGCCGTCGTCGCCACCGCTGTCGCCACCGCCCAAGGCGCCTCTGCAGGCGCTGAGGGTGGAGGAAGAAGAGGAGTGCCCCCCATCACCGGACATACCACCTCGGCCTGTTCCGCCGCCCGGCAGGAGCGGTACGTATCACGGCCGTTGGACGGTCATTCGCAACTCGTCTGATCCGTTTTGCGTGACAGGTTCGATGACGGAGGACGTGCCGTCGTCGCCTCCTAGGCGATCGATGCCGCGCCCTCCGAGACGGACGAGCGTGCGGGTGGCCGATCCGATGGTGGATAGGCCGCCTTCGCCCCCGCCGTTACCGACGTCGCCCCGACCGATCGGTCGTCGCCCCGAGACGCCCCAGATAATTACGACGCTCGTACAGGAACAGGAACGGGAAGTGGGCGAAGAGGACGAACGAGGTGCGTGTGTAGCCCTCTTGGGGGTACCTCTTTTTGCTTCTAACCTTTCGGTCGCGTAGAACATGAACATGAGCACGAACATGTGGTAGAGGAGGTTACGTCCGAGAACGTGACGCCTCGACCGGACGTGCCCGAGGACGAACAGTCGGCGCGTCGGCGCGCGATTGCAGAACGCATGGCGAAACTGGGGGGTATCCGATTCGGTGGCCCACCGCCCCCGATGAACCCGCTCTCTCGACCCCCTCTGCCCGCGGCACCCCCGCCGACGTCGATCCCCCCCGACGAGATCGAAGAAGAGGCAAAGACGGAAGAGGAAGGGTCCCGAGAGGAGGAGGAGGAGGAGGCAGCGAGGAAGCAGCGGATCGCGGCCAGGTTGGCGGGCATGGGAGGCATGCGCCTCGGGATGCTCCCTCCAGCTGCTGCGGGGTTGCCGCCTGCGTCGGCCAGACGATTCGTAGTGCGGCAAGAGGACAGAGAGAGCGAGGACGCGGTGCTGCCCGTGCCCGTGCCCGCACCGCCACAGAGACCACCTCCAACGCGGAAGCCACCCCCGGCGATCGAGGTGGCTGTCGAACAGGAAAGCAGAGAGAGTCGGGGGATGTCGGACGACGGCGTGCACGTCGAGGCGGAGGAGAGCGAGATGGATGAAGTGCGGTATTCGGACGTGGAGGTGCCAGTGCTGTCTGAGGAAGAGGAAGCGCCAGCGTTGCCACCGCCTCGTCAATCGACGTCACAGACAGGCCGCTCTCCCGAGGCGTTGCCTACACCGCCACCGCGTATGACGTCACATTCGCCTCCCCCGGGCCGGCCTCCGATTCCGACGATCCCGACGTCCTTGTTGGGGCGACGGCCGAGTGTGACGGCGGGCTCGGTGTCGAGTTCGAGACAGGCCTCGTTGGACGAACAGAGACCTGGGCGCATCTCTTCCGAGAGCGTCGTCCGTCCCCAGTTCGAGTACATCATGGTCGAAGCCGAGGACAGGGACGAAGACGACGAGCCCGCGCCGACACCCCGTCGTAAATCGACACGGGGTGGTCCAGCACGGAAGATCCCCGCGTTGCCGCCCGTCCCGCCGCCATCTGCGATCGACCCGCCCGAGGCGCTGTCGAGCAGCGCGCAGTGGGAGTTGCCGACGATCCCGCAGGGGACGGTGTTTGGCGAGGGGTCGGAGATGTGGTCCGAGGATTCGACGACGGCGGTGCACGTTCCGGGTGCATTGTCTGCTTCGTCGTACTCGGGGTCGCGCAGTGCGTCTGGCAAGGGCGCGAGCGTGGGCGTGGGCGTAGGCGTCCTGCCCTCCTCGTCTACCTCTGTGTCGATCTCTGCATCCGGGTCTGGGTCGGGCTCGGGTCGGAGGAGCTTGGATCAGCAGCAGCAGCAGCAGCAGTTGACGACGGACGAGCTGATGGCGATCTGGGGCCGGACAGGCACGCGTGTGGTCGAATCCGCCTCCGCGCTCTTTGAGAAATCGAAGCGGGCGCTCGTCGGAGACGGCTCGCACGCTGGGTTCGCGCGTGCGGTGCTCGCGCAGGTGCCCGGGGTAGCGTATCCCGGTGGACCCCACCCCCACGGTGCGGGGGAGGGGGACGGGGACGGGGAGGAGTGGGGATACGTGGTGTATGCGCAGACGGGGAGTGCGGTGCAGAGACGCGTGTCGGATATTCTCCCGGGGGACGTCATCGCGTTCTGGGACGCCAAACTCAAAGGACACAAGGGCCTGCACGCGTATGTCCAGACCGTCGGCGTCTCCGGGGCGGGGACCGGGGAGAGCGGCACCCCGCTGGTGGGCATCGTGAGCGAGTTTGACACCAAGAAGAGCAAGGTGAGAGTGTGGCAGGCTAACCAACACGTTGGACAGCAGGTGAGTCCAAGTCTGAGTCTGTCCGTCTTTCGACGGCTGGCCCGCTTGAAGAACGGTGCGCTGACACCGAGGGCGACGCAGACGGTGGAGGTCGTCAGCTATCGGTTGGAGGATCTCAGGAGCGGGCAGGTCAAGGTGGGTTGGAGGGTTTTACTCGTTGCGCGTCCGGGCTGACCCGCTTCGATAGGTGTATCGGGTACTCGAGGCATGAGATAACATACTACTACTAAACACGGAGTGTACACGGATTTTCGGTTCTTTTTCCTTTTCGTCGAGGTCGTCGTCATGCACACTAGTTCACTACTGTATGTATCTCGTCTCAGGTGTAGGCGCATACCGATATGTATCCATGTGTTGACATTTCCGAGAAATGATAAATCAGGACTTTTCACTTCAACGCACTCTGTATTAGGCAATGGATACGATTGGTATACAGGGAAGCTTGCACGGAACAATGCGCGACGACATCGCCCTCGACTGCGATGAAGGGCAGGATTACTCGATACCTGTGGAATCTTTGGTTTTTCGTTCAGCCGTCAGTCACCCGTACTTGACGGCACATGTGGAATGAAACAAGAGGATCGCTTACTGTGATCAGCTCGGAGGGTCGAGGATAGGCTATAATAATTACTTGACCAACGGACGGACGCCGGTACCGGTATCTTTCAGGATGCGACCTGCTTGATCGCGTACTTCTTTCTGGTATTCTGAACCTAGACGCACAAGACAATGAGGCGAACAAGACAACGAAGCGAGTGGACCAACTAGGTGGTGCATCGTCGAGTTTAGCTCTCTTGGCGGGATTGGGGTCGAGATCTATGCTCATCACTGCGCGGGGAGAATCATGTGGAGGAGGTGGACGCTTGCCCCGGGTTTTCTGTGTGAGAGGATCAGTACGAGTGAACCCGAGGCAGCAGACGACGAACGCACAAATCTGTCAGCAAACTGCCTCTTCCTAACAGCCGCACAGATCGCGCGCGGCAAGAGGGAAGCGATTTCAGCGCCGAGAGCGATCAGAGAGAGAGAGTGACCGACTTTGCAAGCGCCTCTTCGGCTTTTTGTTTATCTTCTTCCTGGAAGCGCATACATGGTAAAATAGGTGAGTTTCTTTTGAGATGTGGGCGGGTTTGCTTACCTGTCTGCTGCGTTGGAACCGTTCGAGAAAGGAGCCGTCGTTGGAAAAGACGTTGACGGGCTTTGATTTAGCGGGTGCCTTTGAGGTGGTCGAGGGGAGCGATGTCGAGGAGGAGGAGGCAGAGGGGGGGGTTGCGTATGGGGAGAGTGTGGTGGACATCGTGGATGGGGAGAAAGAAGGGGCGGAGAACAATATTGTCGAAGAGTTGGAAGTCACGTGCACGATAATACACAGAACAAGACCATCATGTCCTGGCTGAGACGCCGTCCGCCGTCGCCTCCGCCGCCTCCATGGACGTCTGCTCCTGAGCAGTCTTACGAGTACGGACGATTCAACGAAGCATCGCAGCAAGACTGCGACAGGGCGGATTCATTCTGCGCGCAGAATGCAGTGGAGCCCTCTAGACTCCTACCCTCCAGCGATACCGACAGGATAACAGCCGAGGGCAGCAACGCATGGGGACTAGAGCTTCACGTCACCGATCCATCCTTTGTGCAGCGACAGACCTTTCACGGAAGGATAGCCAACCAGAGCAAACTCCCCAGCGGTACGGGCATCGTCACCAAAGTCGAGACGACCAGGAGATGCCAAGATTGCTGTTTGATCAGCAACCTCCCCTTCATTGGCGGTCTATACCACCGTCAAACGGAACGTGATAGGGGGGTATACTTTGAGCTGACGATCCACAAGATGAACGGGGTCATTGCACTAGGTCACTGTACTGCGTTTCGCGAGACCTGTGCCTGGACTTGACGTTGTCTCTCGACAGGTACGGTGTGCCGACCTTACCCGCATTTTAGACTCCCAGGCTGGCACAGGTCGAGTGCTGCCCTGCATCTGGATGACATGCGCAAGTTTTACGAGAACTCGGAAGGGGGACAGGAGTCTGGCTTCTGGGAAGCTATCGGTGGTCGGCCACCAGGCGTAGGAGACACAATCGGATGCGGCTACGAGTTCGGCACGGGCGGTACCTTGTTTTTCACGTTCAACGGACAACGCCTCGTGCCAGACGCGTTCAAGGGTTTGTATCTCGGTGGTGATCGCGACGCTTATGCTGCGATTGGTGTAGACGGGGAGAATGCATTTACGGTCAACTTTGGGGGAGATCTTTTCAAGTGGCCGCCAGGGAATGAGTGGGGATGGAGATTGGACGGCCACGTTGGAAGACTGAGTGGCCCGCGGACTCAAGTTGTAGACGATCTTCCGGCCTATAACTGGTCGAGTACGTAGAGCTCGTCCCACAAGATGGTCTAGTTTGTGGTGTTCTCTCTCTGGTCTAAAACACGATCTGGACACGATCCCGAGTATAAAAACGGCGCGCTGTCGCGGCTGCAAACCGAAATGAGCTAGACGCGACAGATAGAGACTCGGAAGAGCTCCCGAAATCAGACAGGATAAAATCCCCTTGATTTCATACGTAGAGTCACTGGGGGTCCTGTCTAACGAGAGATAAACGAGCCAAGAGCGAATGTCCATATGGTAGGTGTTTTAGACGAGCGACTAAGTTGGGTAGCGATAGTGAGTGGTTGTGATGCGTGGTTATCGGTAGGAGTGGTTATCGGCAGGTCGTTTAGCGATGTCCGTGTCACGGTGATGTAGAGGCGCGACCGCTACACGCGCATCGCACGAGACCAGTCCTCGTCATTTTTGCTCTGTCTCGGCCCCCGTACCTCCGAGTCTGCCTTCTGGACCTCCACAACCAACAGGTCCATTCATACAGCTATGCACGACGTCGAAGTCGCAGACGAATTCGTTACTATGGACGACTCGGAATATGATTGCAGAATGCCTCTAGACATGACTAGATCGCATTCAAGGAATAGGTATGTACTTCGTTTCGTGTCATTCGTTACATTACTCATTACTAGCACAACTTGCCAGTGATCTGGCCGCTGTCACGGTGATCCGTGGCAAGTTCAACTTACAGGCCCGGGCTCGACGGAAAAAATCTTGCTTGCACCATCTTCTCTCTTGGCGAATTCTATTAGTGCCTGACCGTCTTGCATGTTTCAGCTGGTCGTTCGATTTCTCTGCAGTCCCACATCTCGTTGATCCTACTGCTCACGTTAACGGTCATTCGATGCCGAGCGCCGCTATACTTAATAGGATCCGTATCACCTCACCGACCATAAATACACCTTATTCGTTGGTCCGTTATCGCGATTCCGAGTCACTTCTCGCACAATGTCCGACTGGACCACTACGGCCGCTTTGGTTCTTTGGAGCGTCGTGGTTCTTTATCTAGGACGACGAGCTTTCAGGCGCCGAACTCCTTACCCATTGCCTCCCGGACCTCCTGGATTACCTTGGGTTGGGAACGTTATCGGAGTTAACCCAAGTACTCCGTGGATAACATTCGCCGAGTGGGCAAAAACATATGGTAGCTTAAAACATAAACATATGTTTTGCCTCGTGTACTCGAGCTGATATGCTTGCAGGCAACATTATTCATTCCCAATTCTTTGGAAAGAATATTATCATCCTCAATTCGGAAAAGGTTGCAAAGGACCTTCTCGATAACCGGTCCAAGAACTACTCGGACCGTCCATACCTCAAAGTCTGCGAACTGTTGTGTCCTCGCCTCTTGTTCTTATCATGCTGCTAAACTCATTCCGGTAAAGGTGTGGAATAGACTTCGAATCCGTACTTTTACCATATGGCGATCGATGGCGATTGCACAGGCGATTTTTTCACCAGACGTTCAGACCGAATGCGGTGCGCCGATTTCTGCCCACCCAACACCGCAAGGCATGTCATCTCCTCCGGAGATTGCTCAATACTCCCGAACAACTGGATGATCATGTTTTCGAGTAAGTATCCGGGAGCGAATGTGGTGCAGACCAGACTCATTTGTCAATCAATCGAGGTACACAACAGCGATCATCATGAATAGCACATACGACTATGATCCAGCGTCTCGTGATGATGAGCTCATCGAGATCGTGGCCAACGTTCTCAAAATTGTATCATCAGTTCTGCGGATTGACGTTGCCTTCATGATTGACGCTTTCCCATGGGGTAAGCTAACTTCATTTATCGTTATGGCTTCGGTTATGAGACGCATATGTTACAAGTGCTCCGTCTCCCGTCGTGGTTTCCTGGGATGTCGTTCAAGAAGGAATTGACGATCGTACGCGAGTGCTCGAAGCAGTATCTCGAACGGCCGTTTGAGTATGCTCTTCACAAGGCGGTAATGATCGTTTCGACTCTTGCCACGTGCACACGTTCAATAAGTGCATATACTAGTTGAGCGGTAGTGCCGCCCCGTCAATGGTACACGATGCACTGCGAGAGATGGAAAAGAAGGGCGTTGTGCCTGATCAGTCGTGGATGGATGGCCTCAAGGAGGCATCTGGGACCGCGTTTGTGGGTACGTTACTTTGATGTCTCATTGAAACCTTCAACTAATTTGTTGTCCCACTTGTCAGCTGCATCAGAGACTGTGCGTACCGTGATGTGTTTAAGCCTCATCGTAATCACTAAAAACAAAACAGTCCAGCGCCGTCCTGATGACATTTTTTCTCATGATGGTGGTGCACCAAGAAGTGCAGGAGAAGGTGCAAGCAGAAATCAACGCCGTGGTGGGCAAGGACAGACTGCCGACGATCGACGATCGACCTTCGTTGCCCTTCCTTGAAGCCACTTTCCGGGAAGTACTCAGATACAACCCCGTTGTGCCTCTGTGTGGGTAATTTCGTCCCTCGTCAATGCATGGTGCTGATCTTCGTGACTCAGCGGCTCCCCATGCATCTGTGAATGAGGATGTGTATGAGGGATTCTACATTCCAAAGGGTGAATATCACGCAATGTCTGTAAGCGACCGACCCTCTATTGACCCTCTTCTCAGGTTCTATGATTGTATCGAATCTGTGGTCAGTATCTTCTACGTTCTTTCGAACTCGATCGTGACCCGTCTTGCAGGGCGATGGCACACGACGAATCAAGGTACCCCAATCCGCACGCGTTCACACCCGAGCGATTCTTCGACGACGACGGTTCCCTCAAACCCAACGACATCGAAAACATCACGTTCGGATTCGGACGGCGCATATGTGTCGGAAGACACTTTGCAGACACGTCTGTGTGGTCGGTCATGGCCAAGGTGTTGGCCGTATTCAAGATTTCGAGACCGCTCGATGAGAACGGGGTGGAAATTTCGGTGGAACCGAGGCTTGCGGGCGGGAACACGGTGTGAGTCATGGCACGCGAACATTCCGTCGCAGTGGTTACTTTCGATCGCCTTCCGTTTTTTTTTTTTTTGCTGATTCTTGGCGCAGACATCCGGCTCCGTTCAAGTGCAGGATCGTGCCCAGGTTTCCGGAGTTGGATGCTGAGAAACTTGAGCAGTTGATCGCTGCGAGCCATGCTTGAGTTCGTTCGTTTTGGCTACGATCGGTCGTCGTCTATGTCTATGTTTCGGAATGTGCAGAAACCTTGGATATAAGTACGCTGGACCTGTACTGACCTGGCACGCAGCCTGAGCACCATCATGTCACCACTAGGACGATGGCACTGTCTGGACCACATTTCCCCGAGAGAGTCCCCCCCGGCGCCTGGTGGCCTGCTTCGGCATCTTCCGTCGAGACTACCGACAAGTTCTTGGCTCACTCCAACTTGCACGATGCGGCTCCTTCTCTCCTCAGCGAAGAACTGGAAATGTGCGGACCCTTGAGGACAGCATATTATTTGCAAAACTCCCCAGCGGTATGGGCATCGTCACCGGTGAATGGGGTCATCATTGCGCTAGGTCACCGTACATCACTTCAAGTTGGTGGATGCGGCTACGACTCGTTCGGCACAGGCGGTACCCTGTTTTTCACGTTCAACGGACAACGCCTCGTGTCAGACGCATCGATCACGACGCGTACTAGTATGCTGCTATATGGGTAGACGGGCTCACGGTTAGATCTATCTGATCGCCATCTACAGCTTGTTAAGCTTGATTAGCCTAAGTCCTAGTGCTGAGTGCTGATTCTGATTCTCACTGCTGAAGCAATCGCTGCAGCCGCTAAATTCACGCGAAAACCCCAAATTAGCATCAGCGTGACATTCATCATGTGTTACTATTATGTAACATTACCGGTGACACACGGGTGTATGTCTTCCGAGATCGTCCTCCCTGACCTCTACGAGGCCACCATCAGCGAGCTTCAGGATGGTCTAGAGAGCGGACGGTTCAAGTCAACCCACCTTGTAAAGGTATGCTGGACGTCTTCTCTTGATATCTTAAAATATCACCATCATAGGCATACGTGGCGCGAATCGAGGAAGTCAATTTGAAAGGTGCAGCTCTACATGCGATCACAGAGGTTAACCCCACCGCTTTGCGTCGAGCCGAAGATCTCGACGCTGAGAAATCTCGGAACGGGAGCCGTGGACCCCTCCATGGCATACCCATCTTGATCAAAGACAACACCGCGACAGCCCATGAACTCGGGTAAGTTACCCAAAGTCGACATCTAAAAATGACTCAGCTCTCGAAATAGCATGAACACTACGGCTGGTGAGCACATCTTTTGTTATGGACCTTGATTCTGATTCGCGTTGAAAGGGTCCTACGCGCTTGAGGGATCTGTCGTCCCTCGTGACGCATTTGTAATTTCGAAACTCCATGAAGCAGGTGCCATATTGCTGGGAAAAGCAAGCATGGCGGAATGGGCGAGCTGGCGCGGTGAGAGTGTGCCCAACGGCTTCTCCGCTCGCGGCGGACAGACTACTGCCCCATATTATCCAAACCTCGATCCAAGTGCCTCCAGCTCAGGCAGCGCCGTTGCCTCGGCAATAGGTCTCGCTGCGGCCGCCCTTGGCTCAGAGACAACAGGATCCATCGTTCTCCCTGCTAGTCGGAACAACATTGTGGGAATCAAACCTACCGTCGGTCTTGTGTCGCGCTCTGGAGGTAGGGTGGTAATGCGAATATGGAATAAATCCTGCTGAGCAAACCCGGTATCAGTCATCCCTATCTCTCCTCACCAAGATACGGTTGGTCCATTGGCTCGCTGTGTTGCTGACGCGGCGCTCCTCCTTTCCGTCATCGTTGGGAATGACCCAAGCGATAATTGTGACATTGGTCTGCCACCACCCCAGGAATGGCCAGATTACACAAAGGCGTTGGATGCTGACGCTTTGCGTGGAAAACGGCTCGGGGTTCCCCGCGCACTCTTTCAGGACGACACCGTCATCAACGACGCATTCCAGAAGTCACTCAACATTTTCCGTGACCTGGGAGCACACGTCATTGACCCGGTGGACTTCCCGAGCGCTCAAGAACTGAAACAGTCAAAGGCAGAGGATTTAGTCTTGACAGTCGACTTTAAGCCGGCTCTGCACAAGTACTTGGCAGATTTGGTAGAAGTCCCCACCGGGGTGCGGAGCCTGGCAGACGTCATCAAATTCAACCTCGCCCATGCAGACATTGAATTACCCGCACCTTACTATACAGATCAATCCCAGTTCGTCACGCTGTACACATCTTATCAATGATGCTGAGATTTCTCTTTCTCTCAAGGTTGATTGCTTCCGAGGCAAGCCAGGTTGACGAGAGATACTATGCTGCACTGGCAGAGGATTGGGAACTGGGACGTACTCGAGGGATTGATGCAGCGCTCCAAGCCCATCAACTGGACGCCCTGATTTTGCCGACTGACAGTGCGTGAATATTTCAAAAAAAATTGTAATTTTGTTCACGCAGACTATCAGGCCACGCGACGAAGCCCACTGGGGTCTCTGGTTATCCAATCATCTCCGGTGAGTGCGATAACAACGCAGGTCGAGGGTTTCGCCCACCTAGAAACACTGTACAGTACCCCTTGGTCATTATCCGCAACATGTGCAACCTGTCCCTTTGAAACCTGCACCGCTACACAGTTGTACCCCAAACATGCCATTCGGCATTGCGTTCATTGGGACAGCGTACAGCGAGTACAAGTTGATCGGTCTTGCGTATGCTTTCGAACAGGCTACCAAGGCACGCTTACAGATAAGGGCGTACCCATCGGCGATCCCAGCAACTCATCTGAAGGATGTTATTTTGAAGTGAAGTTTGCCATATGCTGTCCTGTGGGACGTACTTCCTACGCGATCTACTTCGACGCATGTATACTAGTTTGTTGGTCTCTTGTGAAATTTTGATTCCGTGGACAGTGGCATGATAGTAAGCACATTGTCAATATGTACGGTAGCTAAGAACTAGGCTCAGAGGACTGGCGACTCTGGGGAGTAAAGGTTTGTTGGGCATGGGTGAGCTCTTCCCGACGAAGGAAGACACGGAAACGATGAAGGTGGGTCAATAAGCCAATGGCAAGATCTGAGCTTGCATCACCGTGCTGCAAGCATGCCTCTGCGAGTCTCTCGCAGAGACTGATGGCCTCGCTGCGAGAAATATCGGGTGTGCCAGGCTCGTCGTCATCATCGAAGTCGACGTTGATCACCTCACTATTCTGCTCCGCCATCTCTTGGACCACCTTCGCCACGATCGCCTCGTCTCCACCTTCGAAGATGACCGCCATTGAGTCAAGACATTCTGCATCTTCCTTTGGCTCGAGGAACTCGTCAAGTGTTGGCGGGGTTCCGAAGACACGGTTCTGTGCTTGGAGCTCTGAGATTGACTTGGAAACTTCTGTTTCGATGGTGGTAAGCTGTGGGATTGCAGGACGTGCGGGGGTGCAAATTTCGAGACCAGTTCGGTTGGTGGCTGTCTCGATTGCAGCAGCAGCAGCAGCAGTGTGTTCTTGAATCTTATAGGCTCGACAAAACGACTTCAACCATCCATCTCCTGGAAGTCTCTCCTCCTCTGGAACATTGAAGAGTTCCTCGAACGTGCGACGCTTCGCCTTCAACATTGGCCCATTGACCTGCTCTCCCTTCGCCTCCATGTGTCTAACCCACAAGAATAGGGCCCTCTCGACATCAGGACGTGTAACGACTCGGGGACGCTTTGAATCGAGAGCGGAAGGGTTGTCGTGGGCACGTTGTTCCAAATCCGAGCGTTCCTGTAACTTCCGCGAGAGTGTCGGCTGCGTGAAAACCAAGGCCCCAGACTTGAGGGCCGCGAAATGCTTGACGACCTCTTGCTGGGAGAGCGTTGGATGTGCGTCAATGTAAGCAAAGACGGCGAGCCATTCGCTGAGCTTGAGATTCTGACGGGATGTGTGTTGGGATGACGAAGTTTCAAGTTGGGCCTGGGATTCGGGAGCATCAGTGGCACCAGCAACAAGCGTCCGAGTCTTTGGTCGGGGACGAGGTTTTCGCCTTTCGGCAGGCATATTATGGTTGGGAAGTTTTCGGCGGGACTGACGCTTGTTGAGCAAGACAACCAGTGTTTTTTTTAGCGGACGGGTTCATGGAGTCCGACCTCTGCCACCTCTATTGTACGGCGGCCATCACACTACTTAATGGCCCACTGGGACAATGCATTGCGCTCGTATTTTACACTGTACCACAGTGATTCAGAGTCGGGGTGCTTGTAATGTATAGAAACAAAATCTCATAATGTATTAGTCTTTTCTACGAGAATCCTTAATAATCTCGTGAGAAAGTCGACCAGTCTGGTTTCTGGTGAGACGAGCCTCGACTGGTCTCAAACTCGACATTATCCTCACATAAAACGGCCCGCCCGCTCGTTCCTTGGCGACGACGACGACAAAGCAGCACAGGACGCGTATTTGTCATTTTCGCTCCAGCGCTCTTCTCACGCACACCGGCTCAGGCCTCGGGTACCTCATAAGAGTCTCCACCCGAGCAACATGGCTTCCATATCCACCCGTGCCTCTGCCTTTTGGACCTCCACGACCAACAGGATCCACACAGTCATGCACGACGCACACGACGTCGAAGTCGCAGATGAATTCTTAGACGACCTAGAATATGATAGCAGAACGCCTCTAGACAAGACTATAGATCGCATTGGAATGGGTATGTGCTTCGGTTCGCCTCGTGCGTTACATTGAGCCCTCGTCTTGCTCTAGGGAGCTATCAATGGACACTCCTCTCGCTATGTGGGTTCGGTGAGCACGTGTATTGCATCATTGACATCATTAATTCATTTCGGCGCTTCGTCTCTACTTAGGCTGGATGGCAGACAACGTGAGTTTACCACCACAACCCTCTCGGCGTCCTTGACTCGTCACTCAGATGTGGATTCAAGCCATCGCCATAATCCTCCCTCGCGTACAGCAACACTACTCAGGTACGCCCTCCGCTCAGCATAGCAAACTCATTCCCCACTGATACTTGCAGTTCCCGACAACTACATCGGGACGCTGTCATCATCCATGTTCGCGGGGATGATGGTCGGTGCTATTGGCTGGGGAGCCTGCTCCGACCTCGTCGGTCGAAGTGCCGCGTTCAACGCGACCCTCTTTTTCACTGCCCTATTTGGCATGCTCGCGTCCTTTGCGACTTCGTTTTGGAGTCTCTGCGTTCTCCTCTTCTTACTCGGAAGCGCTGTCGGCGTGAGTGTGCTGTCGTCTAGCCTCGATGCGTTCATTGACTCGTACTGTCTCGGCCAGGGTTCTATGCCGACAGACGGCACGCTGCTGCTCGAGCACATGCCGAAAGGAAAACAGTATCTGGTTACCGCACTCTCCGTCTTCTTCTCCTTTGGATCCGTCCTTTCAGCATTCGTTTCCCTCTTCATTCTTCCTGGACGTTCGTGTTCGCCAAATCAACCCTGCAGTCCTTCCACCGGAAATAAAGGCTGGCAGTATGTCCTCGTCTGTCTTGGTCTCATCGTAAGTACACCCCGTCGTGCTAAGCATACGTGTCCATTCATCTGTGCAGACGCTGTCGATGTTCCTCGCTCGTATTCTATTCTTCCGACTGCACGAGTCACCACGGTATCTCGTACACGCTGGTCGACACCAGGAAGCTTTAGAGTCCCTTCAACTCATCTCTCGTTTCAATGGTTCCGACATTACATTAGACCTCGATGACGTATGCGACCGACCACCATCTGAACCTTCATCTGGGTCTGACGAACGCGAGCCTTTCCTCCCGTCTCCACAAGAATCGAGTCCTGTTTGCGAGACAGACAGGAGTGCGAAAAGCAACGGCGCATCTAGTGACCCACCCACAAGGGATGATGGCGTCAAAGATTATCAATCTACGGACGACTCCCCCACCTCGCTCGATTCGCATTCGTTCGTGACGCCCGTCGAGGAATACCCCCCACGAAGGCTCAGTGCGGTCAACTTTGGGGACGCCCCCTCGTCATCCCGTCCGGACGCGCTGCACGACGAGACGAAGCGTCTGCCTAGGGTCCCGCCTGCACGCTCTCATTCTGCGCGGTCGCGCTTGTCCCGGGCCTCCTCCGTGGCTTCGGCCGAGCTCGAGAGACGGTGTCGAGGTGTGCTTCCCAGGTGGATCAAACGACCCTTGATGGCATGGCTTGATCGCGTAGGGATGGTGCTCAGTCCCGAGTGGTTCCGGACGACGTTGTTGGTGTGGGCTGTCTGGTTTCTAATGTCGCTCGGTGCGTGTCACCGGATGAATCCATCGTCCACGTCACCTTAACCCATCGCCGTCAGCGTATACGATGTTCAACGTGTACTATCCGAAACTGTTGGAAACGGGGTCGAGGGGGGAGTCGACCCCGAAGTCGCTTCAAGATAATCTATGGGACGTGGTCATCTTTACGCTGGGCGGATGTCCGGGTGCGCTCGTACGTCTCGCCGTTCCCGTTCAGGGGTGAGCCGGACTGACGGTCGGAGTGCAGCTCGGCGCATACATGGTCGAGAGCACGCTCGGACGACGACGTTCGCTCGTGTGGATGACCCTCCTCACAGCCTTCTTTTCCATGGCGTTCGTGCTCTTTGGCAGCCCGTTGTTAGTGCGCGTCAGTTCGGTCGGGATCAGTCTGAGTTCCACGGTGAGTCGCCGCTCCACCAATTCTTTGTCGCAGGGCTCGCTGACGCGCGCGTGGGCAAGACGATGTATGCGGTGTTGTATGGGTGCGTCTTTTTTTTTTCTTCCTCGTGAGCGGAACGGCTGAACGCGTGCCTACAGGTGGACGCCCGAAATTTTTGGAACCAAGGTGCGCGGAACGGCGTGTGGGATCGCGTCGGCTCTCTCTCGAATGTACGTCATTCCCCCTTCCCCCATCTGTTCCGGACGGACGTGGGCTCATCTTACGTAGAGGCGGCATGATCGCGCCCCTGTTGGGCGGCACGCTCCTCTTTATCGATCGTGCTTTTCCGGTGTATGCGAGCACGGGGGTGTACCTCGTCACCGCGCTCTGTGTCGTGCTCTTGCGCGAGACGGAAGAGCGGGGACGCGGAGCGCGGGCGATGATACATTGAGCGTGTAGGTGTGTGCTTTTCGTGGAGGAACGGTGCTAGGAGATAAGAGTACGTTCATGGTGTTCGTAATAGAATCGTATATGTGCACTGCTTGGGTTTCGTATCTTACTTGCATGATAGTCGTTTTGCTTGGACATTGGCCAAGGGTCCTGGCGGGGCCGGGGTTGCAGGTACGACTTGGTCAATCAGCCACCAACAACTTGAAGCACACATGTCGCAGTGCCCGCACGCTTGGGTCAGGCCTGGCGATCGCCCTGACTCCGAGTTTGTCGTGCGACGATGATGTTACAGAACGCACACGCCAGGAGATATCGGAGTCCCGCTCAGACCAACTTGCAAGACTCGCACTGGCCAGATCCGCTGCCAAGAAGCCAAACCTTTCAGAGCTGGAACTCGTCAACGATCTACTATATATTTCAAGAACTCGGCTCAAAAGCGTCCTCGACATCTCTGGGGCGAGTGACGTTTCGTTCGACAACACCCGAGGGCTACGACCGTGACCACACGCTCGGACGGGATAACACCCACCAATCACCTCCTCCTCGACGGCGCCTCGTATTCTTCGAGAATCCCAGCGATGACATCGCGTCTGACGACGACACCATAGAAGCTCGTTTTACCGCCCCCAGCGTCCGTCTACTCTCCGACTCGGAGCAGCGTCTGCACAGTGACGTCGAACAGATACTGGGACGCCATCGGTGTTGGCGCACCCATCAAAGGACGCGTTGATCTCTCTCTCGCAGAGGGGGTCGATCCGTAGGTGGTATATACGTTGGGTTCGTCCGTGAGTGCGTAGGTCGCCCATGCGGAGGAGAAGCCGCCGTGTTTTTTTTTCCGGGCATGGGGATAGCACGACCGTCGAGGAAGGTAGCTTGGTGGACTGGAGAAGATCGCATTGAGTTTGGTCGACTCCGTGATCCGCGTGCGAAATCGCATCTACCCGTTCCATCAATACTTTACGTTTGGTAAAAGACGTGCGAGTCGTAGAATGTGGTACTGTACCCCTAAACAGTCCTCCCGGTGTACTTGGTGACATAGAACGGCAGAGGACGCTCGGAGAACATGTGTCTCATGACGGACAGCCCGTCGGGGGCGATGTTCTGGTTTGACGGCGTGTAGAGACGTCCGACGCTGTCTTGAATTTCAGGCGTCAGACATCGACTGAGATACGATGGCTTACACTTGACCACGGAGTAACGGCACGGAAGCAAACCAGTCGCCGGACGGCCCGGGGTGGAGCAATCCGTCGCGGAATGCGACGTTTGGATGGAACCCGTCGAGCGTCGCCCTATCATACCGGCTCATCAGTGGGAATGTATAGACGGCCCGGGCCAAATAAAAAAAAGACGCACGAGAACGAATCCAACGTCAACCGATAGCCGCGTCTACGCTCACAGACGCGTCGTACCACAGCGCATCCGAGTCCCACGTGAGCACATTCTCTCCGATTGAAATCCGCTTGACGTGCTCGCCATCGGCGTACGCAAGGTCACTCACTACCTCGCCCCGGACGGTCGTCCCGTTGTCAGTTGACGTCCAGAATCAGTATGTCGAACTGGGCACTGGCAGGGGAAGCACATGCGCGCGCACTCGGGTCCCCTCGAGTCCACCGGAGGAGCATTTTATCCGCAGCGAGTGACGGAACTTTAATACTTAGACTAGGAGAGGTTGTTACTTGCACTGTTGCAGTTGCTCTGCAGTTATGACAAGATCGAAGGCCTGTCGGAGGTTAATACTATGCCTATTACTAGTTACGAAGACTGATCTTCAGATATGTATGTCATCATTGAGTAGGTCACCTACTAGGATAGCATGCCAGTAGATTATAATGGACGATCCAAGCCTACTGACCAAATATAACCACCAGTGAGAATGGGTACTGTGATTGCTTACCTGCTTCGGTAGACAGCCAATTCTTTGAGGGTCACGACCCTAAGTTCGAGTCGTTCAGTAGTGTCAACCAGTACTGGGTCATGACGCGTGACGATCGAACTTGTAGTAGCCGCAGCGATTTGTCACGTGTTGGGATTTCTTTAGTACGTTCAGCAATCAGCATCACCTTCCGAAAAAGCATCCACTGATCATCGATCATCGATGATTCACGACCCATGAAATCCTCAGCAACTTCCAGGTAACAAGCCCAGCTGAACACGGAGCATGGCGCATAGTTTTTAAATAATCTGCATTGTGGGGCGCATGAACTGATTTGTATGATGTTCCGCTTGTGAGTCCTGATGTTATTACAGCTGCCACTGATCGAATGTAAGGCGAGTACTGGAACAGTGGGTGATATAGCCCAACCCAGATCTCTCCCCACAATGTGCAGGCAATTCAGTTCTCGATGGGTTCAGTGCACTTGCCTGCTCTGGTGCCCTCCTGCCAGTATTTGCCTTAGACCACCTCGCTGCGAGACTTTCGAAAGGTAAATCGACTACTCACAATAACATAGCAGCA
Source organism: Tylopilus subfusipes (assembly GCA_038091275.1). NCBI lineage: Eukaryota > Fungi > Basidiomycota > Agaricomycetes > Boletales > Boletaceae > Tylopilus > Tylopilus subfusipes. The sequence continues at coordinate 42,208 of JBBPOB010000008.1, forward strand.
GAGCTTGATGTCGGCACATTTCCCTCTGCACGACACAGCCCTACAGTCTACTCCCTGATAACCTGTAGGAGCCTGTTCGTGCACACCTCAACATGGCTCGACGATAGACGACACGACGCCTTACATTCCCTGCAGACTTGCAGCATACTGTCGAGCAGGAATCGACAGCAGCAACGGCGCCAAAAATAACGAGTAACGCAATGAAAGTAGAGCTCGAACGAGCGAACATGTTGATCAGGACGTTTTTGGTTGGTAGGGTGAGGACTCCGAGTCTTCTGGGTATTACTTACATCTACAGCGAGTCGCTGAGCTATGCAGATGTGGTTACGGTAAGAGTTTTACTGTTCATTTTCTCCTTGATTCTCCTTGAAACCGAAAGAAACTTATGGGCAATGGTACTCGTAACTCCGAGGATGTCCGGATGTCCCACAGCCAAGCTCGTGCTGACTCAGGCTGGCCGACCCTTGACGAATTTCCAATTTGTAAATCACTGATGCGACGCGGATATACTATACAGCCAAGTCACTTGCGACCTGGAGACCCACCCTTCATTCCGTTTTGCTCGTGTGGAACGATGAGGTGATAGCAAAGCGAAGAGGATAATTTGGGGTATCGTGACACTCGGAATTTTAGCCACTTTGACGCAGCTTTGAAGAGATCCCAAATGATGGATCGCACGCATGGCCACTTGGAAGTCCGTATGACAGTCTTTAACGCCGATGATGTACATAATAGCCTTGGGAATCCAGGTGAGATTTTCATTTCCGTTCACACTGTAACTCCATCGCGATTCGCCTGCTTTCTGGTTGGTCCGGTCCCGAAATCCCCCTGCAAACATGTCTCAAGAAGTCCACCTCAAGTTCATTGTCATGACGAGACTCATTATCGGGGTTTGCGTCCGATTGGAGTCTTCAGTTCCTGCAGAAATGGGAATCAGTATGTCACGGCTTTGGATGGGTATGGAAGTTGAAACTTTACAGAGCCGGAAGCGAACAAGTGAGTTCTCCTCACTGACCATATACAACCAAGGTTTACCTCCCGACATGCGAAAGTTGGAGTATTGACTGTACTAATATCGTAGCGACGTGAGCTCTCTCGAGTCCTCTCGCAGGCTGCGAACATTTTCTTGCGGTTTCAGGCTGTCGGCTTCGTGACATAATTCTACAGCAAGCGCTTCTTGATCTATTTAACGCAACGGCTCACGCATATAGCTCAAATAGTGTCGACTATGAGAGCTCACCCTTGCCCTCTTCTCCCCGCATCACAAAGCTTCCAGACGCGCTGAAGACCATCTCCGCTGCGTTATCGGAAAGGACATATACTGAGCGCAGCTCAACAAATGAGCGTGAGCACCTGTGTCAAAGCATCGTTGAATCCTCATTGAATCGGTTAACAGGATTTCGACACGCTTGTCCGCCTCGCTGATAGCCTCTATTCGCGTTACGAAGCGCAAGGAAGCCCTTCAGACCTCAGCTTATGCATTCTTCACTACCGTTCGGCATTGACGCTAGCCAGGTCATCCATCGCCTTATCTAACGACATAAAAAGCAAGTTGCTCAGTAATCTCGCCAACGCACTCTCCATCCGCTTTCGGTGTCATGGTGATATAGCTGATCTTGACCATTCGGTAGAGTGTCATGTCACTGCCTTGGATTTTCGCCCTCCTGGACACCCTTCCCGAGCCAATACACTGTCCAATTTTGCTACTGCGTTGCTTATTCGGTACGGCCAGCTTGGAATGCGGAAAGATATTGAACTGGCAATTGAATACTTCCGCACGGCGCTTTCCATGCTTCCTCTCCATGGCCGCCTGATGCCCCTCATGAACTACGCCAGCGCTCTATTCTCTCGATTCCAGCACTCTGGAGATGTTTCCGATCTCAGCGACGCCATTCGCCAATATTACGTCGTGTTGGATTTTTCTCCTACAGAGAGTAAATCTACAGCATATTACAATCTCGCCAACGCGGTCTTATCTCGGTTCAAGTTGGAAAACGACCCCCAAGACCTAGAGCTCTCCATCGAATATTCGTCTGTCGCGTTACAGGGCATGAAGGACAATCACCCTGACCGTTTCGTCGCACTCTCGTGCATGGCGTCCGCACTCATCAAGCGTTTTGAGCGGCGCGGTGATGCCGAGGACCTGCAGAATGCGGTGAAGAACTTCGAATCGGCGCTGGAGCTCCGGTCTGCTGACGGCTCATCGCAGTTCATGGCGTTTTATGATCTAGCGGATGTACTCTTGATGCGATATAAGCTCCAGAGTGATATCTCTGATCTTGAGCTCGCAATCGAACATTACCGCACCACCCTTAAACACCTGCCTCCTTGTCATAAAGATGAAGGGATCTTCTTCGATAACCTGGGGAATGCCTTGTTCCTCCGTTTCTCAAGATTGGGAGGGTTGAACGATCTGGAGGAAGCCATACAGAAACATTTTTTCGCCTTGGAGATTCATTCCGTACATACACCACGCCGCGTCATCACGCTCGAGACACTGGGCGCGTGCCTAGACGTTCGCTTCGAGCACTTCCGTGATCCGGAAGACCTCCATACCGCGATTGACCTCTACAATGAAGCGCTGATCGAGACGTCGCAAGACCATCCCCATCGTGCAGCAATGCTCAGAAGGAGTGCAAGCAGCCTGGAGACGCGATTCAGAATATACGGAGAGATCGTCGACTTGGATAGGTCCATCTCCTATTGTCGCGAAGCGCTCGAGCTGCTGCCCCCTGATCATTTAGACCAAGCAACATCATACCAAGCGCTTGCGTCCTCGCTTCTACTACGCTTCGAAGAGACAGGCGACGAACTTGACCTCGACGAGGCCTGTATCTACTGCAGCATTGCCATGAAAGCGCAATATGCGTCGGACTCGTTGCGAGCAGCCTGCAATCTACTGCTCACCCGTATCTTGAAAGTACGCGTCCTTCCCTGGGAAGTCAAGGATACCGAGCCGATCTTCCAACATCTCCGCCTCGCCAAGGACCTCTGTACTTTGGGCCACCCGCTCGTCGCTGAGGTCTACGCAGAACTCGCATCGGCTTACTACCTTCGCTTTGTCGTCGAACGAAGGTCCTCTGACCTCAACGAGGCTTTCGGGCACCACGAGCTCAGCATGAGCGCCGCTACTGGCCCTTCGTGGCCTGCGATTCGTGCATGTCTTCAATGGGTTAGGGAGGCAGAGACGTTTGGTCATCGGTCGGGCGTCGACGTATACCGCAGCGCACTCCGTCTACTTCATCGCCACGTTTTGGCAATGCGTTCTCCTGAGCTCCGACAGTGTCTAGCCAGGAGATACGGTGCCAACCTCGCGTACGATGGTGCTTCTTTTGCGCTGCGTTTCCAGGAGCCGGTGGAGGCGATTGAAATTCTGGAGGGGGGGAGGTCCGTCTTGTGGTCCCAGCTGGTGCGGGCGCAGACGCGCTTAGACGAGCTGCGGCTCACGGGAGAGTATGGAGCATCGCTTGCAGACGAGTTTGAGCGTCTCTCCTTGCAGCTCGAACAGGTCCCTAGGGTCTCAAAATCCTCCAAGGACGTGAAACCTCTGATGAAAGAAAAGGAGTCGGTTGTGGAGCAGATCCGGCGCGTAGAGGGGTTCAAATCTTTTCTCAAGTCTACCCCCTTCTCCGAGCTCGAAAAGGCCGCATGGGACGGTCCAGTCATCATCCTCAATGCCAGTAAGCAGACATGCGATGTTCTCATTTTGCAGTTCAATACGTCACCCACCCACGTTTGTCTTTCACACTTGACATCTACGGATGTGTCGCAGATGGCGACACGTTTCCGGGAACTTATCGTTACTAGTGGCAGCGACAAAGCCCTGGAAGATCTGTTGTCGGACCTTTGGGCTCTCGTCGTCCTCCCGATCGTCCAGCAATTATTACCGCACACCCCCAAAGGTTCCCGCATCTGGTGGTGTCCAGCTGGGGCATTCGCGTCAATACCCCTTCACGCCGCAGGGCCATATAGGCAAGGCGAACCGAGTTTATCTCAAACATACGTTTCCTCGTACACACCTACGCTCCAAGCTCTGATACGCGCCAGAGGCCGAACGGGCCCCGAGGCCCCACGCTCCCGTCGCAGTAGCATGGTCCCCGGCTTTCTCAAGGTCAAAAGATCGAAACAAACGCTGACCGCCCCCACGCAGACGACCGTTCCCACAACGATCGTCGCGATCGGGCATACGGCGTCCGACGAGACGTGCTACGAGCTCGATCTGCTGCGGAACCGCATTCCGCCGGGCGTGCCATTCAGACGGATGGAAGGCGAGGAGGTCACCTCGGACGCTGTCCTCGCTGCCTTTCGGGAGCCGGGGTGGCTCCATCTGGCGTGTCCCGCCTCGCTCGACGCTGCCGTACCGTGCCATTCGGGATTCGCGACGAGAGACGGAATGGTGTCGCTGCATGACATCTCCAAGGCGCGTCCTCTGGCCGAGTTTGCTTTTTTAGCGGGACAATGTGAGAGAGGGGAAGAGGACGAGTTGGAGGAGACGATGCATCTGGCTTCTTCACTGCAGTATTCGGGCGTCCGGAGTGTCATTGGAACACTCTGGCCGGTAGATGACGAGGTCATGCAACGAGTGGCGACTGCATTCTACGAGGAAAGCATTCTAAAATCAGGGTCCACGCAGTGTACCAACACTGCGCGATCGCTCAGCGAGGCGCTGAAAGCGGTCGGAAAGGAGGTCCCATTGGCACAGAAAATTGCGTTTGTGCATATAGGTGCCTGAGTGTACCTGCGGTTTCCTTACTACTTATTGGATATGGATTTATGCGCCCTAGTGTAAAATTTTCGCTGTTAGAAGAACCAATGATACATTCCCTTGTGGTGGGACGTAGTATGCAGGCCGTCAATTAATCATCGACTTCCAAATCACCATAAGGTTTGGCTCGGAAGTATGATTCCTCAAAGTGATGGACCCGTACGAAACCATCCTCTCCACCAGAAGCATAGCAAGTTCCGGCAGGGTGAACTGCGATACTACTCACACGATCAGTACACCGTTCGCACATTCAAGAAGCGACTGACGTGTTCACGGGCCCGAAATGGCCTTTTACCCGCCCAACCTCCTCCTCGAACACTTTGTGCCAGAAGCGGGTTTCAAACTTGCCCTGCCGTAAAGATGTCGTCGTGACCTGCATTGCCTCTTGTCCTCCGCCAATAAGAACCTGATTTTTAGTTTGTAAAATGAGCCTGATTGTAAGGCAGTTATGGCTCACGTATGGCTTGTTTGGTGCGAGTGCTGCACTATTGAGCGGCGTCTCTGTTGTATATGTTTTGAGTACTCGTAAAGTTTTGGTATCGTGTAGCTTGAAGGGCGGAAGGTATGAGTGCCATCAAGATGGGGTAAACGAACCGGGACTGACCCGCGCAGTCTTGTCCTTGCTGCTCGTCACAAAGTAGGTCCGATCTGATGACAGTTGAAGATCGGTAACGGTATCCAAGTGTGCACGCTCGTTGCTTGCGGTTTCCGTCCCAGAGATGACGTCGAAAAGGCCAACCTTCCCAGATTCATGTCCGGTGAGGATGATATTGGGCATGTAGGTAAACGCGCACACCGTGGCCTTCGAGCCAACGGGATGGACCATGTGTTCTGGATCGCGTGATTCTATAACAGGGGGTGGTGGACATGAGCGATGTATTGGGATATCGTGTCACAAAAGAGGACGGACGGTTCGTTCCATCACCGTCGCGATTTATTCTAAAAACGCGGATGGCACCCTGGTGTCCCATACGTTGTTCGGTGATACAGACGACTCTTTCGTCGTCGTCACTGAATGAGACCCGTTTCACCGCGGTCGGGAACTCCCAAACATATAGACACTTTCCGTTCGACACGTTCCAGAGACGGAGCTCGTTGTCTGCCGAACCAGAAACCAAAAATCTAGATTGCGCTAACTCAAGTGAGCCTTAGATATATTGCAGACGCATACGAATTCAGACTCACAATCGACGTCGATTGTCCACACTGTCCCGTTATGACCATCATAGGTCCCAAGCCGCTCGCCGTTATGAGAGAACCAGACGTTGATGACGTGGTCTTTTGAACACGAGAAAAGGAGATCGCCCTCGGCGTTGAATTTTATCTGCGTTAAAGACCGTTCGTGGCCTGATTTCCATTGAGTTCCGAAGCGAAAATGATCATATGATTGGTGAACGCTCGCCTTGTAATAGAATTGGCCGCTGGCCAAGGTCATACAGAGTCAGCCAGAGGTAAATTTTGCGTATCAATACTTACCATCGTAATCTACCAGGGCTTTTGGTGGGACGGAGACGTCTGGACGTCGAAGTCGTAGTGGTGGTCAAGTCGAAAAGATTTCAGCTTGTCGGCCTTTCCTTATCCGGTAGTCGCTTGGATGGGCGCACCCGGTCTGAGCTTCATCCGCACCGACGACCAGCGCAGCAACAGATAATGGGCAAGAACACCAAAAAAATCATACAACCAGAAGAAGACGTCCAAGAGGACGTCCAAGAAGAAGAGAGCGACGAGGAGGTCGCTCTGTACGACGACGACGACGACGACGAGGAAGCCGTTCTGGACGAAGATGCTATACCAAAACGAAAAGTCGGAATCGACAACACCGTGCGTCTCTTTCTCGCCAAGCACGATGACCCCGCATTCTACTTTCCTGTACAATAGGACGCCCTTCGTCGAATACGCGAGACCATTCAGCTCGATCCTTCGTTACCATGGACAGAAACCCTGGTCGTCTCTTACCCAGAAACCATCGAGGTTGACGTCGACGATGACCTGAATCGCGAACTTGCATTGTGAGCAAACGTCCCCTCCGGGTATATCTATTTCTTGACTCCTTTCGCTCGCACCTCCAGCTACAAGCAAGCGTTGCACTCGGTTGACCGTGCGCGCACGCTCGCAGCATCCCATTCGCTCCCTTTTACCCGTCCATCTGACTATTTCGCCGAAATGGTAAAGTCAGACGCCCACATGGAACGCATCCGCTCCCGGCTACTCGACGAGCGTGCAGGCATCAAAAAAGCCGAGGAAAAGCGCAAACAACGCGCAGCCAAAAAGTTTGGTAAACAAGTGCAACTCGAGAAACAGCGCGAGAGGGAGAAGGGGAAGAAGGACATGGAAGAGCGACTGAAATCGCTCAAACGAAGTAGGTTGCGAAATGTGTTTCGGGACATGCGAGGTGGCTCACGGTTTCGTCGCGTAGAAAGCAAAGGCGCTCTTGACAATCAGGACACGGACGGAGAGGCTTTCGGCATCGCCGTTGAGGATGCCATCTCTGACCGTCCTACAACTAAACGTCGAAAACTTCAGAGTGGCTCCAGTAAACGAGGCGGTCCGCCCAAGGGCAAGCCTGCAGTCGCAGGGAAACGTGCGGTGGGCGGCGGCAAACGAACAGGTGGGGGTAAGCGTCCAGGAAAGAACAGAAGGATCGCGGCCAGGAGTCGTCGGTGATATCCTTTTTTTATTACTTTTGTATCCCTCTCTTTTGGACGATCAATCCAGATATCTCTCGATTCAGACAGCACCGAACTGTGATCTTATTGAGCAAGACAACACTCGAGGATACAGTTCATGTACAAGGATACTACAGTATGGCGTCGCCTAACCCCGCAAGAAAGACCCAAACACGCAGATCCATCTTATGTTTTAGAAAGTACGCCAGAACTACCACTTATACACCAATATGTATAAACACGATCTGCTGGTCCAAGGGGACCCGATCCTTGGTTGCTCTCGTAGCCGCCCTCAAAGCCCGCGCAGCACGAGAAGAATCAAACACCCCGTCCTCACGCACCATCGCACGATAAAACGCCTCTACGGTGTAAACGACGACCTGGTCATCCACCGACCCCATCGTCCCCACGACGTTTCTGACGCCAGCAAACTGCAGCGCCGCAGCGAGATGAATCACCTCGTCCGGCGCATCCACGTCGCCCGTCGCAGTCTTGCACGCCGAGAGGAACGCAAACTCGGTCTCGTGGCCAAACTGGTTGTGAATGATGTCCAGCAACGTCACTTGGCCGTCGCGCATCGCAAAGTGCGAGTTAAAGGGCCGCTTGGGTACTTGTTCCCCGTGGCAAGCGAGATGGGCAAGAGTATGCGTGCGCAAGGCCGCTAGAGCCGCTTCCCGCGTCGCCGCTTCGTCGCTGAGCTCGGTGAACGGGATTGATTCGGGGAGGAGTCGGCGGACTGTGTCAAGCTCATGGCGAACAGACGGCAACAAAACGTAGCCAGCCGAGTCCGGTTGTCCGATGGATACGAAACTAGGAACGCTCTGTTGCGCATTTGGCTTGTTTCGGCTCCGAATGAGGGCGGAGAGCGTAGGGGTGTACGACGAGACGTAGACGTCCGACAGTCCACGCTCTCCCCTGCGATACGGGCTCGCAGCGTGTATCGGGAGTGACGTGAACGCGCCAGTTGGACACCACCAAATTCGTGAGTTCTTTGGGACATGGGGCTCGAGTCTGCGCACCACTTCAGAGACGATAGAGTCCCACAGATCGCGCAACAAGGTAGCCAGATATCTCTCGTTCATCTCGTTCTCCCGACGAATTGAATCGTCAGAAGCGGATCGGCGTAGACTGCGTAGAAGGCGCTTAAACTTGGACGACATGGCGACAATATCGGCGAAGGTACCCTGTCTGAAAGCAATATGGATCGGTTCCGCGTCTGCAAGGACGATGATTGCGTCGCATGAATGTCGACTGGCGTTCAGGATGATCACCGGACCCCCGATAGCTGCAATGCGAAGATCCTCGTACGAAGGCGGCAGCAAAAACCTGTCGAAACCATCGGTGGACCGTATCTTGTCCACCACTGCATTCCAATCTTTCTGTATACGCCTAAACCTCTGCCCATACTCTCCGTCGTCGCCCAAACTTATGGGCGTCTCCAACTGGCGACTCAGAGCCTCGAATTCATCGGCTAGATCCTTTCCGCCAGGTCCGCTCGCCCGCAACTCGTCCAGTGGCGTTCGCAAACGTGCCATAAAAGTCCACAACAGACCTCGACTGTGCTCGAATACCTCCACTGCACCAACGATGTCCTGACGTCTGACAGCGCACGAAGTTGCATCCACGCAAATCGACCTGAGTGTCTGCGTCTTGATGATTTCGTATCGGAGGTCCACGGTGGGTTTGAGGATGAGATGCAGGTCCAAGACGCATATGGCGGACTTGTACGCCTCGAACAAGGAAGGATGGTGAAACTTTTCCGCTTCTTCGATCCATTGCATAGTCGTCTCTAATTGGATCTGCGAACCTCCATTAGAATATTGTGCGGCTGCTATCCGGTATTTGAACGCGTCTTCCAAATCAGCGTCGCTGTTGGTGATAGAATGACGTGTGAAATGCACTTTGGAGAATTCTCTGTACATCTCGATGAGTACTGGGTGTCCGCGGGTAAATGCCTCCCTGGCTGCATGGAGAACGTCCAACGCGATCTCAGTGTCGACGATGGTGTGCTTCCGGGTAAACATAGCGACCACAGCTTTTGCATGGAACAGAAAAGTGATTCCCCGAAGTGGATGGTTCTCTGGCTGCATTTCCAAAGACGTTTTGCTGAGCGAAAAGGCGACATCGACATCAGACGGATCGCCAAGGAGCGAGTAGCGATGAAGATATGCGACGGTCAAGTTGCTAAGGATGGTGGATCGCACTGATGCGTAGGAAAGCTCGAGGGATTCGTAAAAGTATTTGATTGAAAGTTCAATGTCGGTGAGGTCAGAACTCTTCCTCGCCAGGTTGCCCAAAATACGAGCGTAGCCATTGAGGATAGCTGGGCGATTGGAATGGCCCGAAGGACATGAATCCAGCGCTTGTTGGAGGTACGTCTTTGCGCGAGTCGAGTCCGTGCTATCACCCTGTAGCTGATAACGTGTGAAAAGGGCAAAAGCGAGCCGATTCAGATTGCCGGCATGAACGCCAGCCTCGGGAGATGAGCCCGAGGACACAGCAGCGTAGCAATTCTCCACCGCGCTTTCGAGATCCGTAGCGCTGCCAAAGTGCAGGAAACGGGAGATCTGGCAATATCCGAGGATGCTGACAAGCTCGGGACGGGCCGGGTTGTCAGTTGCACATGCCGATATGGCATTGCGGATGCATTCAATCGCCTTGTCGATGTCTTCGATGGAATCTTCCTGCTCCCATCGAGCGATGAGGAGAATCGCATAGTAGGCTGACGTAGTAGAGTAATGCTGGTGACCAGGTGGGCACCTCCCAATAACAACTTCGAAGTACCTGAGGGCAACATGGAGGTCACCAGTGTTTCCTTTGCGACCGAACCGAGCGTGCAAGGCCACGGCGTATCCTACGCAAGCAAAAATGTTTTCCAGTGCCAGTGGTTGTTGTTGCAACTTGTCAACCACAGCGGCCCAAGCTTCGACTACTCGTTCGATATCGTCGATATTGTAGCGCAGCTTGTAACGGGAGTCAAGCGCGGACGCGAGGCAACGTTGGGCAGTTATGAGAAAGGGCTTGGGACAGCGCTCCAGTACCGTCCTGAATTGCTGAACAGCAAGATTCAGGTCGTTTTCATCTTTTAGCGCGAGAAACCTGGTGTAGAGTTCACAACCGTACTGCATCAGCAGATCTAAACGTTGGAGGTGGACCACCGAGATGGTATCTATGACGGTCTGGTGTATCTGGACTGCTGCTTGAAGGTCGGCTATATCTTTGGTACGTGCGTAACGTCCTGAATATGAGGCCGCTTGAAGACCCAATATGACTGGCCGTAGAAGATGTGTAGGCGGAGTGAACTCGAGAGCCTTGTCTATATACCTAGTTGCGATGGTGTCATCACCGCCCTGCGCCTGCACGCGCAAAAGAGTCAGGTAGTGGAAACGGAGGTATGAGACAACATAGTCCGCTTTAGAGTCTGGGGATGGGCCAAGATCAAAGGCTGCACAGTAATGACGTATGGCGAGGTCGAACGTCGCAGTGTCACGACTTTGCTGATACAGGGCATCCTGCTCGTCTGCTAAGGCGATAAACTCATCGAAGGTACGCGACTCGGACGCAGGCTAACCGATTATATAACCTCTGGTCAGCATCATTCATTCCAAGTCGCACAAGATCACAGAGTCGCCATACCGTCGGATCAGGGTTTGATTGGGATTCTTGAGAACTCATCGAGACGAGGCTTGGCTGCAATACTAGATGTGTGCTTCAGTACCGAAAGCAAGAACTCTGTTCCTTGAAGGAATAGAGGATTGAGGCCGGTACCGAGAAGACGAAGCACTGGTGACGCTGCGTTGTGATGTCACGGTCTCTCGCCTTGTACAATATGACCTCCAGAGATATATCCGCCTGACGAGAGGAACATCCGTCCAAACGCTGCCCTGGGACCCCTGGGACCTAGGCGACCGATTTGCCACTGCCTAATGGATCTAGGAAGCTTCGTCACCAGATATTTTAGGACGGGCTCGGGGGCCCGACTGCAGATATAATGACCCGTAAGTCGGCCATGTGTATGCGGATCACCCCGTGGGTTCGTCCCCAAAACTATTGTCATCACGGCAAGCTAAATTTATAACAAGCAGCTACCCCTTCGGAGACACTTGCGGCACGAAGGACTAAAAATTAATGACCTGTCCCAGCGGGAAATTTGTAGCACGACCTCTCCTCTCTATATCCTCGATTCTATGTATCCTGTTGGATTGACGGTTTGGCCGCCAGCGCAGCCAGAAGGGCTATGGGTTATGAGAGAGTTGACTGTAGCAGAGGTGCCACCTCAAATCCGTTAGATAAAATAATGCAGTACGAGGTAGGCCCCCACCGCCGGAAACGTGGGCCGATCGGAAAGTGTCGGATGTTTCCAACGTCCTTGCGATGGGTGCTGAGTCCAGAACGCATGCAATCCAATGACGCTCCGAGACAACGGAGAAATGGCACAGTGACTACCACGCTTATTGTTCGGAAAGTATCATGACCAGCGTCCTCCGGTGGTGACTGATAGGAACAGAGGATCGAACGATGCTGAATACTTTACTCTGGAAACTCGAGTGTCGTTTGATCCTGAGATAGATCTTGTCGTGGTACGTAACCATCGAACACAGACATAGGGCAGCCGGTCGAAAAGAATCTGTACATTCACGAATTACTTAAGTAAAAATACCAACGGTATACATGTAGGAATCGTACTTTATCTCCCTACTTCCTGCCTAGCCCACTCAGCTCCCATGCCATCTTGTTCTGAATCAACGGGATACTTCCAGCCACCCACAGTGCCCAAGCTCGGATCGTCGCAGAATCGATCGGGCACCACCAAGCCATCCTCTCCTGGTACTTCATGGCCGTGATCGATAAAATCCCTTTTGTGAACTTGATCACTTCCAGCGCACGTGCATGCCGTGCGGTGGCAAACTCGCGAAGGATCTTGTCGGCTTCGGAAATTGGCTGGGTCTCGGAAACACGGATGTGCTTCGCCAGTGCTTCGGCGAGGAAGATGGCATCCCGTATGCCAAGATTCATCCCCTGTCCACCGGCAGGGGAATGAATGTGGGCAGCGTCGCCAACGAGGAGAACTACGCCGCCCGCAGGTTCCCCACCGTCAAGGCGGATGAAAGACGTATCCGCGACCGCTGCGTGATTACGGAAACGGGACGAAAAGACGACGTCTTTGATACGCGGCGCTTTTGGGTTGGGGTTCACAGCCGGGTCGGATGCGAGGCGATGCGGTCCAAAGCGATCGACGAGATCTTGGAGATATTCTTTGGAGGGTGAATGAGAAATCTCGCCTTCTTCTAATGGCACACCACACCCGATGCGGTATACTTTCCCAGAGATGGAAGCCTTCCCCTCGGCAGCTAGAGATTCGTTGAAGCTGGATGGCAAAGGGAAGCAAAGGAAGACATTATTAGGGGATAATGTCATGCTTGGCGCGGTTTCAGCTACATCCGTGGTGTCAAAAGTGACGTCGGCGAGAGCCATCTGGGCTACGTTGTTGTCTGCTTCTCCCTCGACAATTGTTGGATCAGAGAAACCTATCCCAGTCATACTGCGGACCTGAATGCTGTGAGACAATAGCCGTCTGCGAAATGAACAAGGGACTTGCTATAGAGCGTGCACCGTCTGCGCCGATTACATACTTCGTTGTGGTCATCTTACCGCCTTCAAAGATAACGTCGGTGAGCTGTGGGTTTGATGCGTTGCGCTTCAGTCCGACCACTTTCAAAGGCCGATAGACGATGACACTGAAGATCGCCAGCTTCTTCTCGAGTACACGTTCAGTAACATCTTGGGTGACGGTGAGAATGTATGGGTGTCGAGTGTATGGTTTGAGACTCTCTGGACGAGGACTGACAAGCTTTGTGGAGCGAGTTCCGATGTTGAACGCTGTAGATTTCGTGCCCTGCGATACGATGTCGTCTCCACATCCGATCGTGTCCAGTGCCTGTATATGACTCAGACACGAAGAGAGTGAACCACAAAGAAACCTTACCTCCAGAGTAGCAGCATGAATCGTAATGGCGCGCGAACTAATTTGCCCCTGAGATACGGCGTCAACAATTATGAGATCATGAACGCCTCGATGTAGAAGAGAAAGAGCAGTGGCAAGTCCTACTGGGCCAGCACCAACGATAAGAACGGTTGTTCTATCGGCAAGAGACCTCATACGGAAAACGTAGCCGGAGAAGTGTGAGGACGGAATGAAAGCCCTGCGGACTTATATACATTCTCGCGCAATATCGTCTGTGATCCTATAGGAAGCCAGCCGAGTGCCATTTGGATCTGTCGTGTCGGTCAGAGAATGGCCACATCGTGCATGACAAATAAGGGTGACTCAGCATTGCACAAACTAGGGTGTGGCAGTTTCGTCGGATGCGGCCAAGTGCGGCACTAGTACTGGGCTTATAATACGCATCTGGCGCCAGCGTTGCCATGGTTTGCTACCATTACCAGCGTTACGAAGTATGAACTTGCTTGCCCAACATCAATGACAAGACGACGAGACGCGTGTTCGACTTCAATCTTTGTTCTCGCGGCCATTCACATCCGATCCGGTGTCGCCGTAAGCTTGCGCACGTCGTTACAGCTTCCGACAATGATTTTGACCGTCATGGTGATTGTTCTGGGATGCGTCACGGTCATCGGCAAGACACGGGTCTATAACAATTCGCACTGCGAACGATGCAGACCCAGGGGCGCTACAATGCACTGTTACCCAAATAATCAGATTAATCATACTCTACCGGACAATCCGAATGAACGCGTGAGTCAAATCTTCTGGAACCGGCAATGCGAGCTTGCTTAGCAGGACTGGATTGCAAGGGGAGACCGTGGCTAATCTCGGAACGTCATCGGCAGCGGAACACGGGAGCTCCGAAGGAACAACGGGACACAACTTAGTATTACCTAGGCTATACGAGGGCACTCTGGGACCCCTGCCATCGCTGGCAGGCAGCAGCCCTGATGCATGATGCACGGCCAGGCAGGCCCAATCCTCCCGGCACACCGCGCGGGCCACGCCCTCTACCTTTGAATGAATGGGATACCTCCAAGTACCCACAATGCCAATCCCAGACCGTCGCAGAGTCCCTCGGGAGCCACCAAGCTATCCTCTCTTGGCGCTTCATACCCACGAGCCACAAAACGCCTTTTGTGAGCTTGAACAACCCATGCGCACGACGCATGGCGGCAAACCCGCAAAAAGATCGTGTTCGCTTTGTGGAGTGGCTCGGTCTCAGTAGCACAGATATGCTTCGTCAGCGCTCCTCCGAGAGAGATAGCACCTTGCAAGACTAATCGTGTCCAATGCATATGCATAACTCAGACACGAAGAAAATCAACAACAGACAGCTCACCTCCACAGTAGCGGCACGAATTTTCACAGCTCGGGAAGTGTTTTGCCCCTGGGATACGGCGTCGACGATGGTGTGATCATGAACGCCGTGATGAAGGAAAGAGATAGCAGTGGTGAATCCTGCAGGACCAGCATCAAAGATGAGTACGGTGGTTCTATGAAGGGATACACATAAAAGATGGTATGAGGGCGCACCAAATTCTCATTGGCCGAAGTAACAAGCCCGGAAATTATTCGGAGTACCGGGTGCCGAATCCGTTGGATCAGGGTATGTCAGTCGACGAACTGCCTCGTTGACCACGTAGTAATGTATGTCAAATAACGGGGACCAACATTGCGAGACACAGATCGAGGCGAATTTCTCCCTCCATCCGATTCCGGTGTTCTGGGCCAACGGGCGCAGCACGAGTACTGCCATAGGTTATTTCCACTCATACCCTAATACCCGTGGTCAGACTGTGCCCAAGCTAAGTACAAAGTGACTTTACCAGCTTCCCAGCGTCAAGGCATGAGCTTTTGGCCCATCACCATCACAGAGTAGGTGAGCTTGTAAATTATACCGCGCGTTCTGGCGTCCATTCAAGTTTGGCGTGTTGCCATGGATTTGAGAAACAGCCTTCGAAGATGAATCTAGAACCTGAGGCTCAATACGGACCGTACGGCTGTACTGCAGTTCGCCATCGGAGTGCGGGAAGACAAATTCACAATTATTCGCCGGGACCAGGGCCTACGCACCGTTCAACCCCTCCATCGGACGATGAGGTCTGATTGAACGCGTCAGCCATATTATCTAGTCTCGAGCCTGTTGGAATCGGATTAGAATGATGAGCAACGACAAGGGAATCTAGCTCAATAAAGGTGCACTGCACGAACGTGCCAGCACTACCTGTCTTTTGGAAGCAAATAAGTTGCCGCATGGGAAACTCACAATCGCATCTCAGGCCCTTCAGGGAAGCTTCAGGCGTAAACTCCTACAGACGGATGTGCTGAACAACTCAGGCCACGGCCGAAAAGGATATCATTCGAGTCGGATAGGACCACCACGTCCGATTCTGCTGAGCTCTGACATTGTAGCGAGGGTCAATGTTGAATGGACGATGTTCCGCTTGAAAAGTCCGCTCCGCCACAACTTGAAGCTTGAGCTTGATCGATTGATCCTTCGTGGGGCCATGTCGCGTCCCAGAGACTCTCGCTCTATGATTCTTGTCGCATCCTTGACCGATCTACACCATTGTAAGTGCTTGACGCGTGCACGCAGCCGAGATCGTCCAGCAACATCATAATACCGTAGTTCCTTCGTGTCTTACTGTATAAAGGGTCCCCTCGAGTGCAGTAGCCCCTCAGAACTCGCCCGCTCGTCTTTACCAGTTCCTGTGACATACACAGACAACTCTACACAATCGGGCGGTGTTTCCTGTGTTCCAAGGTCACTGCTTCTTTAAGTTGCCATCACAAATCCGTGACCTGAGTATTTACGTATAGGAGCGAGCGAGTGCATTTTTGTCTTCAAGTTCACTCCTCCTTCCTCAACACCCTCTTCCTTACGCCGCCCTCTTCTCCTGCTCGACAAACCGTTTCATCACTTCACTGACGCCACTTTCGTGATCTTGCGCTTCAATCTGTTCCTATCGACCTTGAATCCATTCTGCACTGCAATAAGCCAGTGAATTAATCGAAGAAGTTTACAAGCTTATCAGCGACCTGGATATATGGTGAGTAAAGCCAAGACATCCATATTCAGCTGCTGATTGCTATGTAACCAACTTGGACGTAGATACACACATTGACAACGTGAGATGGTTGACCAACGCGCCCACATACGTTCCCCTCTGTTTGTTACAGACATATTTTATGTCATCCTGGACTATTTTTATCCAGGATTCGACTCCACGGACAAGCAGACGCTGGTTTCCCTGGCCTCGACATGCCATACGCTGTCGGAACCTTCGCTTGATCGTCTATGGAGGACACTGTCTTCGCTTGAGCCACTCATTCGGTGCTACACTAGTGACGTTCAGAATCTGGTAAGTCTATGATTACTTGCCTTCATATCCTATTTGGTGTTGACCTCCACAGATCCCCCCCACTTCCTCCCAATTCGCTATCATTAACCGATACTCACATCGTGTCCGGGAACTCACCGTTTCCGGGAGCCCTTCCATGCGCTTTCTGCAATGCATGAGCATGCAAACTTCTTACCTTTTCCCCAATTTAATAGTCCTCGTTTGGAGTCCTTATCACCGTCCTCCGAGTCATATTCCTATCATCTTCATCCGGCAATTGCTCGTTCAGTCGCTTGTTTCCCTTAAAGCGAACTTAACCGAATCAGACGGAGCAACACTGCTCTCATTCTTCGATAGCTACCCGGTCCTATGTCCCAATTTGAAGTCTGTCGAGTTTCAGCTTCCGGCAGAGTCCGCATCTGCTACGACCATCCAAGCGCTTTCACGGGCAATCTGTCGTCAGTACAACCTCGAAAATGTTGAAATCTACGCCCCCATCAACGATGTCGCTTTGAGACATTTGGCCACGCTGCCAACCCTAAAGGTGCTCACCGCTAGGCTTTCCGAAAAATTAAGACCACAAATACGTTCCTTCCTGCCCACGGACCCGCTATTTCGCAACGTCGGGGAACTAGTATTCAAAACATCAAATATTGATCTTGTCACCAACCTCCTTCGACCTCGTGATCAAATATTCCATACATTTAGTCTGTATTACAATAACAGACTGACATCAACGGCCGCCCTTACACTCCTCAATCTACTCACATCCCGACCGCGCACCAGGCCCTTCCGAGACCTCATGATAAATGCTGGCGATTTCTCCCATCCCCTACGAGCCGACCAGATGGAGAGTGAAGCTCCACGTTATCGTCTCTCATACAAGATACTCCAGCCACTCATGGTCTTCGGGTTACTTCATACCCTCATGATCGTGTGGAGCGAACAGATTTCTTTGGACGATAACGAACTAGCGAACTTGGCTCGCAGCTGGCCCTTGCTCGAATCTTTCCAGTTCCACTGCGGCCGTGGAGGGTATCCTCCGTTCTCAGCCAAGTATCCGACGCTTCGGGGCTTGCTTTCGTTGGTGACTTCTTGTCCAGAACTGCAAGTGGTCGGTCTGCCTCTCGACGCCAGGCAAGTCCCAGAGATCAAGGATGCAGAGCCCTGCAACACAGACTTTGAATGGATCTCTGTGCCTGAATCGCCCATCGATGAAGCTCTTCCGGTGGCAGAGTTCCTGTTTAAATACCTTCCCGGTGTAACAAACCTGGAGGTAACTTTTTCGAGGCCGCCGGGAACGAACGAGACGCAGGTGCTGGCATATGAATGGGCATGGTGTCAAGTTGAGAGACACTTGTCGGAGTTCCACGGCCTAGAATCAGGGAGTGCAGATGGTTATTAAGCGTAGACAGGTCGATCACAAACGGGTAAGTGCTAATCTTCGTGACGGAACCCACGCGGTACCAACCAGGCTACGTTTACACTAGATGTACAAGACCCAGGAGGTCAAGCAAGGGTACCACCGCCAGTAGATGGCATATAAGTACATACGAAGTGTTGAACTTTATGTAATTGAACAGACTCCTCCACACCGCAGCGTGTCCTTCGAGTTTACACTGCACCCTACGACACGCTGTTGCGGCGGAAGACCAAGAGGGTTCATCGAGAAAAACGATGGTCTCTTCCGCCCTCCCTCCCCTACCTCCTGCTCAACCCACTCAGCTCCCACGCTATTCTCCTCCGAACGAATGGGATACATCCCAGCACCCACAACACCCCAGCCCGAACCGTCTCCGAGCCGATCTCTCGATACTTCATATGCCAACGATCGACAACAGGCGTTGCGTGAGCCTGATCACTTCGAGCGCACGCGCGCGTCACGTCGCGGCGAACTCGCGCAGAATCTTGTCCGCTTCTGAGAGCGGCTTGGTCTCGGAAGCACGGATGTGGTTTCTGAGTGCTTCGCCAAGGAAGATGGCATCGCGCAGGCCGAGATTCATGCCACCTTGTCCACCGACAGGGGGATGAATGTGAGCAGCGTCTCCGACGAGGAGAATGGCGCCCCCTTGCCCGGACTATCCAGAGTCAAGGTGAGTGAACATGACATCAGCGATGGCGGTATGGTCACGGAAACATGAAGACCAGACGACGTCTTTGATGCAGGTCGATTTTGAGTTGGGATTCACACCCGGGACTGATGTTAGGGGATACGGTCCGAAGCGGTCGACGAGATCTTGCAGATATTCCTTGGAGGGTGAACAGGGGTATTTCACCGTTTTCCAAAGGTACACCACACGCAATACGATATACTCTTTCAGAAATGGCCGTTTGGCCATCGGCAGCGAGGGATTCGTTGAAGGAGGAAGGCAAGGGGAAGAAAACGAAAGAAATTGTTCGGAGACAACGTATCACTCAACGCACTTTGCTCTGCATCAGCAGTGTCAAAAGTGACGTTGGCAATAACTCCTTGAGTAAGAATGTTGTCCGCTCCTGCCTTGGCATTTATTGCATCAGAAAACCTATCCTAGCTGTAGAACGGACCTACACGCAGTCAGATGGCATATCATATATCCAGAATCAACAAAGGCATTACCACAGAGCGCGCACCATCTGCGTCGATGACATACTTTGCCGTGATTACCCTACCATCTTCAAAGGTGACATCGCTGAGTTGTGGATTCGACACATTTCACCTGAGCCCGACCATTCTAAGAGGTCGATGTACAGTGGTGCCACAACTCGCCAGCTTCTTCTCGAGTATACGTTCAGTAACGTTCTGGGGGATAACAAGGACATATGGGTGTCGAGTGTACGATCTGAAACTCTCGATATAAGGACTAATAAGCTTTTTAGAGCGAGTTCTGAGGTAAGACGAAATGTCTTTGATGCCCTGCGATATCATGTTATCCCCCAAACCGATCGTGTCTAATGCCTACATAGATGACTTAGACAAGAAAACGGACTACATGAACGACTTACTTCCAGAGTGGCAGCATGAACTATGATGGCTCGGGAAATGTTCTCCCCTTGGGGCAAGGCGTCAACGATGACAAGATCTAGAACGCCATGATAGAGGAGAGAGATAGCGGCGGCAAGCCCTGCTGGACTAGCACCAACGATGAGGACGGTTGTTCTACCGGGAAGAGACATGCAGAAAATTGGTACAGGGGAGCATGAAGAGGCACCGAAGGAAATTCTGCCTCAAATAAATCCTCGTAGACGACGAGACATCGCGGTATTTTTATGACGGGTCTCAAGGATTGTCCAAGGTTCAACCGTTACAACACCACCCGCGGTCAGAGAGTTGTGAGACGTCAGTTGTGTTTCCAGCTCATGGGTAGGTGTTTGAAATACTCGCACGTGTCACTGGGTTAACTACCATTCACTCGCTTCATCACTGCCGACTTCCAAGGAAGCCTAAGTTGCTCGAGAATCAAATTTAATCAAACCCGACTCCTAGCAAGTTGCATTTATACTTACGAGAAGCATAAAAACACCAAGAGAAGTGAACCAGAGGGAGCCAAGACTAGCAGAATTCCTGTGTGCGTTTCAGTCACGTTCCGAAACCCAAGCACGTTGACAATAAGCAAAGTGGAAACTCACTCAGCATCTGCCAACAAGTTCGACCTCCACCGGCACCCTCGAAAGGTCGAAACGCCGCTGGGGAGGAACATCCGTTCCAATCCAAATTACTGATAAAAATCATCCCGGCGTGAACCACATGTCGATGGCATCATGGCGTGAAAGTGGGACGAGTTGGGATTTGGAATCACACTCAGGCTAGTACTCCATGGGGTGTCGCCAATCCGAACAAGACAAGAAATGCCAGAATTGAAACGACAGCAACCCAAGTGAGTGTTGCTTAACTGGGAACTTGCGGGAGCGGAGATCACCGTATAGCCACCGGCCAACGCCTGTCTTGGTCCAGAATCCAGATCTTTAGAACGGAAACACCAAATAGTACGTTTACTCTCGTGGGACGATTCTCTCAACCTCAGACTTTAGGGCCACGCTGGAGTATGGAAGTACCCGGATCCCGTCCTACACGGCTAATCCTCTGAAGGCGTGCTAGTAGCGGTGACTGAAGTGCTGATCCGAGAGCCAAGTCCATCGAGTCATGCCATGGCCGATAACGGCATGGCTAGCACGGGTGCGAATGAGAATGAGCCCGGACGTACAATGAGGAGCACGATATCGCCAAGTACTTACTGCCAGCACTAGCGCCGAGCTTGAATATTTGAATTTCCAACTTAGGACTCGAGAGGATGACGGACTAGGAAGAGTTATGCGATCGCATCGCTACATGGAATGGGTGGAACTCGTGCACCATCACTGTCGGATGGGTCCAACATGATATTTTTATTGCGAGTGGATGTAAGACAGACAGTATTGCTATCCCAATTACACTTTTGCATTTCTGTCAGCTGACATCCCAGCGAAGCTACAGTCAAGGAAGGTTTCTGGTGGCACTTCAGTGATTTCACATCATGAGATAGTACAAATCGCCAACCCATAAGTACGTACTACAGATTGCTGAAACCACGCAAGGCATTAACGTCATCCTCGCCAAGCCCATACTTCTCCGTCACCAAGATTCGATTCGAAGCGTCCCGCAGGATATCAATGGTGTTGGGAGCGAGACCTTCAGCCTGAGAGTGCCGCCATCCGTCTGTACAGTTAATGAGTTCATGAAGGGACGCTGGGTCGCGTTCAAAGTCGCTCTTCCAAGCAACTTGCAACAGGTGTTCAAAGCCACCTCGGAGGTTTTCGTACCAGGCCACCGGTTGGGGCTGCTGGCAATTCGTCAACACCCAGTGGGCCACCGGAACCACTCCAGCGACCTCGAGTCCATTCTCCTCGTTCATCCAACGCGCCCAATACGCGGAAAGCTCGCCGCTGCATCCCTCTGGATATAGAGCACACTTTATCCGGATCAAATGGAAGCGGCTCTTGGGTGGAAGATCTGTTTCTCGGACCTGGAAAATAGCAGGTACAAACGCAGCTTGCCATCTTTCTCTCTCTTCTTGCCTAGAGAATAGGTATGGAAGTGCGGCATTGAGGAATTGGAGACCAGTGGTGCGCCTAAAAGAATCTGAAGATACGATCGCACGACTGATAAGGTTGGGGAAGGCGAAATGACAAATCAGGTGCTTCATTGCGTCATCGAGATACGCATGGGGCGATTCACATGCAGCCGAAAGGATTTCAAGGGTAATGTGCTGGACAGGACGCGCGCGCGCAGGATCGATGAGGTAGTTGACGACGTCGACATCAAGCCACAGTGATTTGTTGGCCTGAGCAGAACTCGCTTTGAAGAGTTTCAAGAGGTATACCGACCGGTCCTCGCTTGGGGAGTCCACCAGATAATCGAGAAGTAAACATCGTATTTGACTGATGTCGGGATAGACGTACTTCCCAGAATCAGGATCGATAGCAGCGAAATCAATCGCACTGAGCGCCAGGCGACGTGGGAATGGGGTCGATTGATCCTTTGCCCCGGAATATATTGCAAATGCCAACGCATGGACGGAGGTTCGTATATCATCCGGCCAGATGCAAATTCTTAGCAGTCCAGAGAGCTCCTTCAATGTATTTGTAAACCATCCATCTTCTATCCGGCGAAGTGATATATCTGCGTCAGATAAATTCACCAGAAGTTGACGTATGACATTCCAGTCCGCGACACTGAGACGACTGTGTCACTGATAAGCAACGCGTGCATGATGTTGATAGGTGGCATATTGCGTGAACTTACCGCATACGATATTCATCGCGGCTCCAACCCACCACTGTACCCGGTTCGTACTCGGCAGGTTCCCTTCTATTCGTCAGTAAGTAACATGCTAAGCGGAGTTGAGCAACGAGCTGCTTACAGCATTCTAAGGTAGACTTGGCAGGCACGGAAATAGGATGATTGCTCTGATGCACTCCATTTGGGTTCGTCCGAGAACTTGAAGCTGACACGTTCTAAAGCAGAAGGGACTGTGGAAAAGAAATTACTGAGGTCCTGGTTCGATTGTCGCCGAAGGGCACTTCGCAGAAATGGGAGGGACCAAAAGAGTAATTGCTCAGGAATCTGGGTAGCTCTCAGATGGAAACGGGTCCCAGTAGATGTGTCTTGAACAGGAGATAATACGATCAGAAGCCGAACCAAGCAGGTTATGGAGTCGGATTCTGTGCTGCAGGCCAGAAGCTTTTGGATTTTCTCTCTGGCTTCATACCAAAAGGGACGGACGGCGACGTTGGAATGCTGGCTGAGCAAACTACATAAGCGAGTGTGAGGCTCCAGAGCACCGTGTCTGCGGGTCCGACCCACTGAGGAATTGACAATGGCTGATCGGAGAGTGTTGAATTGTTGATAGTGTGGATCAAAATCATCAAGAGCGTATTTGTGGTGTCACTAGGGTTTGGGTTCAAAGCCGGTTGCATTGCCACGACAAAGGCAGCTACAACTGCGGAGAACAGCGTCGACTGCGATATCATGTGATAAGACTCCAGAGATCACCACGCAAACCTGTCTGTGCTTACAAAGAGTATGACAATATCTATGTCATTCTTGTACCTCTCCATGAGCTCACCGTCATGTTTTGCAGCATCCTTTAGATATGTCAACCAAAACGCATCATGACTTTCTTCACTGGATATGGAACTTCGTTCCAGCAAAGTGTTGATGCATTTGATTTCGTCCAAAATTTCTTTCAACTGAGCATTGTCGCTAGAGGGACGTGGAAAGTCAGACGAAAAACAGTGCAAACCGCTCAGAAACCCAGACCTAGAATGAGGGTTCAGAGAAGCGCCCAGTGTTTGCCGTTTGTTAGCCTGATCATCTTGCTGGTTGCCCTCCGTGGCGGAGTCCTGCGACTGCATCGACATAGCAGTTATGAATCGAAGGGGGGGGGCTGCAGGCAGAGGAACACGATAAGGCACGTTCGAGTTGGATGCCGATGGGTCGGCAGACATGTGTCCACATATGGGGTGCAACTTATATGTATATGGAAAGACAAAGGTTCGCGGTCGTTATGTATTGCGATAATTGTACAACTCCACTGGGAGTAAGGACAGTAGGCTACGCATCCGACAAGTCATAGTAAGATGCGAGTGGATCCCTATAAGTACCACTTCTTTCCCGGTCTTATTTCAGCTCGTTGAAAGTTGAAAAAGTTTATCACGTACCGGGCGTCACTGACTCGCGGACTTTGTGCGAGGCCAGACCGCAGCACTCTGGACCTCCACCACCTCTTGACTCGGAGGCCTTGAGGGACTGCGAGATGTACCAGAACCCCAGGGGGCTTCTTCATTGATTGGTGCTCTCTGTCGTGGTGACGACGACTCCGACGGAACTGTTGGTCATCTAGGGGCAAGTACGGCTCCCTTTCGTTCTTTGACGATTTCAAGTTGCAAGAAGCGACAAGCACGGTGTTCGGGAGATGCGTGGCGTGACGATCGAGTGTTTCAGAGGGAACCCACTCCACTGGGCTTGGAGTGCAGATCGTTTAAACTCTGGCCTTTCCGGAATACTTTTGGACTACGCATGCATGATGCTGCACTGGCAATACCTACTCATTGATCCTCTTGTCACTTGTTCTGAACAATGCCACTGTTCAGCTGTACAGGAC